>CAWUFW010005647.1:605000-610000 GCA_963921515.1 Calotriton arnoldi
GGTGGTGGTGGTGGTGGTGGTGGACGTGTTGGTGGTGGTGGTGGTGGTGGTGGACGTGTTGGTGGTGGTGGTGGTGGTGGTGGACGTGTTGGTGGTGGTGGTGGTGGTGGTGGACGTGTTGGTGGTGGTGGTGGTGGTGGTGGGACGTGTTGGTGGTGGTGGTGGTGGTGGTGGACGTGTTGGTGGTGGTGGTGGTGGAGCGTGTTGGTGGTGGTGGTGGTGGTGGACGTGTTGGTGGTGGTGGTGGACGTGGTGGTGGTGGTGGTGGACGTGTTGGTGGTGGACGTGGTGGTGGTGGACGTGGTGGTGGTGGTGGACGTGGTGGTGGATGTGGTGGTGGTGGTGGTGGTGGTGGTGGTGGTGGTGGTGGACGACGTGGTGGTGGTGGTGGTGATGGACGTGGTGGTGGTGGTGGTGGTGGTGGTGGTGGACGTGGTGGTGGTGGTGGTGGTGGACGTGGTGGTGGTGGTGGACGTGGTGGTGGTGGTGGTGGTGGACGTGGTGGTGGTGGTGGACGTGGTGGTGGTGGTGGTGGTGGACGTGGTGGTGGTGGTGGACGTGGACCTGGTGGTGGACGTGGACCTGGTGGTGGACGTGGACCTGGTGGTGGACGTGGACCTGGTGGTGGACGTGGACCTGGTGGTGGACGTGGACCTGGTGGTGGACGTGGACCTGGTGGTGGACGTGGACCTGGTGGTGGACGTGGTGGTGGACGTGGTGGTGGACGTGGTGGTGGTGGTGGACGTGGTGGACGTGGTGGTGGTGGTGGACGTGGTGGTGGTGGTGGACGTGGTGGACGTGGTGGTGGTGGTGGACGTGGTGGACGTGGTGGTGGTGGTGGACGTGGTGGACGTGGTGGTGGTGGTGGACGTGGTGGACGTGGTGGTGGTGGTGGACGTGGTGGACGTGGTGGTGGTGGTGGAGCGTGGTGGACGTGGTGGTGGTGGTGGGCGTGGTGGGCGTGGTGGTGGTGGTGGTGGACGTGGTGGTGAGGCGTGGGCGTGTTGGTGGACGTGGACGTGTTGGTGGTGCGTGGACGTGTTGGTGGACGTGGGCGTGGTGGTGGGCGTGGACGTGTTGGTGGACGTGGACGTGTTGGTGGACGTGGACGTGGTGGTGGACGTGGACGTGGTGGTGGACGTGGACGTGGTGGTGGACGTGGTGGTGGACGTGGTGGTGGACGTGGTGGTGGACGTGGTGGTGGACGTGGTGGTGGACGTGGTGGTGGACGTGGTGGTGGTGGACGTGGTGGTGGTGGTGGACGTGGTGGTGGTGGTGGACGTGGTGGAGGTGGTGGACGTGGTGGTGGTGGTGGACGTGGTGGTGGTGGTGGACGTGGTGGAGGTGGTGGACGTGGTGGAGGTGGTGGACGTGGTGGTGGTGGTGGACGTGGTGGACGTGGTGGACGTCGTGGTGGTGGTGGACGTGGTGGTGGTGGTGGACGTGGTGGACGTGGTGGTGGTGGTGGTGGTGGTGGACGTGGTGGTGGACGTGGTGGTGGACGTGGTGGTGGACGTGGTGGTGGACGACGTGGTGGGCGTGGTGGTGGTGGTGGACGTGGTGGTGGTGGGCGTGTTGGTGGTGGGCGTGTTGGTGGTGGACGTGTTGGTGGTGGACGTGTTGGTGGTGGACGTGTTGGTGGTGGACGTGTTGGTGGTGGACGTGGTGGTGGTGGTCGTGGTGGTGGTGGACGTGGTGGTGGTGGACGTGGTGGTGGTGGACGTGGTGGTGGTGGACGTGGTGGTGGTGGACGTGGTGGTGGTAGACGTGGTGGTGGTGGACGTGGTGGTGGTGGACGTGGTGGTGGTGGACGTGGTGGTGGTGGACGTGGTGGTGGTGGACGTGGTGGTGGTGGACGTGGTGGTGGTGGACGTGGTGGTGGTGGACGTGGTGGTGGTGGACGTGGTGGTGGTGGACGTGGTGGTGGTGGACGTGGTGGTGGTGGACGTGGTGGTGGACGTGGTGGTGGACGTGTTGGTGGACGTGTTGGTGGACGTGTTGGTGGACGACGTGTTGGTGGACGACGTGGACGACGTGTTGGACGACGTGGACGTGGTGGACGTGGACGTGGTGGTGGACGTGGTGGTGGACGTGGTGGTGGACGTGGTGGTGGACGTGGTGGTGGACGTGGTGGTGGACGTGGTGGTGGACGTGGTGGTGGACGTGGTGGTGGACGTGGTGGTGGTGGTGGACGTGTTGGTGGTGGTGGTGGAGGTGGTGGTGTACGTGTTGGTGGTGGTGTACGTGTTGGTGGTGGTGGTGGTGGTGGACATGTTGGTGGTGGTGGTGGACGTGTTGGTGTTGGTGGTGGTGGTGGACGTGTTGGTGGTGGACGTGGTGGTGGTGGACGTGGTGGACGTGGACGTGGTGGACGTGGACGTGGTGGTGGACGTGGACGTGGTGGACGTGGACGTGGTGGACGTGGACGTGGTGGACGTGGACGTGGTGGACGTGGACGTGGTGGACGTGGACGTGGTGGACGTGGACGTGGTGGACGTGTTGGTGGACGTGTTGGTGGACGTGTTGGTGGACGTGTTGGTGGACGTGTTGGTGGACGTGGTGGTGGTGGACGTGTTGGTGGTGGACGTGTTGGTGGACGTGGTGGTGGACGTGGTGGTGGTGGACGTGTTGGTGGACGTGGTGGTGGACGTGGTGGTGGTGGACGTGTTGGTGGTGGTGGTGGACGTGTTGGTGGTGGTGGTGGACGTGTTGGTGGTGGTGGTGGACGTGTTGGTGGTGGACGTGGTGGTGGACGTGTTGGTGGACGTGGTGGTGGACGTGTTGGTGGACGTGTTGGTGGACGTGGTGGTGGACGTGGAGGTGGACGTGGTGGTGGACGTGGAGGTGGACGTGGAGGTGGACGTGGAGGTGGTGGACGTGGAGGTGGACGTCGTGGTGGTGGAGGACGTGGTGGTGGAGGACGTGGTGGAGGACGTGGTGGAGGACGAGGACGTGGTGGAGGACGTGGTGGAGGACGAGGACGTGGTGGAGGTGGACGTGGTGGTGGTGGAGGTGGAGGTGGACGTGGTGGTGGTGGAGGACGTGGTGGTGGTGGAGGACGTGGTGGTGGTGGAGGACGTGGTGGTGGTGGTGGACGTGGTGGTGGTGGTGGACGTGGTGGTGGTGGACGTGGTGGTGGTGGTGGTGGTGGTGGTGGACGTGGTGGTGGTGGACGAGGACGTGGTGGAGGACGAGGACGTGGTGGAGGACGAGGACGTGGTGGAGGACGAGGACATGGTGGAGGACGAGGACGTGGTGGTGGTGGTGGGGAGGACGTGGTGGTGGTGGTGGGGACGTGGTGGTGGTGGGGAGGACGTGGTGGTGGACGAGGACGTGGTGGTGGTGGACGAGGACGTGGTGGTGGTGGACGAGGACGTGGTGGTGGTGGTGGTGGTGGTGGTGGTGGTGGTGGACGTGTTGGTGGTGGTGTTGGTGGTGGTGGTGGACGTGTTGGTGGTGGTGGACGTGGTGGTGGTGGACGTGGTGGTGGTGGACGTGGTGGTGGTGGACGTGGTGGTGGTGGACGTGGTGGTGGTGGACGTGGTGGTGGTGGACGTGGTGGTGGAGGACGTGGTGGTGGAGGACGTGGTGGTGGACGAGAACGTGGTGGTGGACGAGGACGTGGTGGTGGACGAGGACGTGGTGGTGGACGAGGACGTGGTGGTGGACGAGGACGTGGTGGAGGACGAGGACGTGGTGGAGGATGAGGACGTGGTGGAGGACGAGGACGTGGTGGAGGACGTGGTGGTGGTGGTGGAGGACGTGGTGGTGGACGTGGTGGTGGTGGTGGTGGTGGACGTGTTGGTGGACGTGTTGGTGGACGTGTTGGTGGACGTGTTGGTGGACGTGTTGGTGGACGTGGTGGTGGTGGTGGACGTGTTGGTGGTGGTGGTGGTGGTGGACGTGTTGGTGGTGGTGGTGGTGGTGGACGTGTTGGTGGTGGTGGACGTGTTGGTGGTGGTGGTGGTGGTGGACGTGTTGGTGGTGGTGGACGTGTTGGTGGTGGTGGACGTGTTGGTGGTGGTGGACGTGGACGTGTTGGTGGTGGACGTGGACGTGTTGGTGGTGGACGTGGACGTGTTGGTGGTGGTGGTGGACGTGTTGGTGGTGGTGGTGGACGTGGACGTGTTGGTGGTGGTGGACGTGTTGGTGGTGGTGGACGTGTTGGTGGTGGTGGTGGACGTGTTGGTGGTGGTGGTGGACGTGTTGGTGGTGGTGGTGGACGTGTTGGTGGTGGTGGTGGACGTGTTGGTGGTGGTGGTGGACGTGTTGGTGGTGGTGGTGGACGTGTTGGTGGTGGTGGTGGACGTGTTGGTGGTGGTGGTGGACGTGTTGGTGGTGGTGGTGGTGGACGTGGTGGTGGTGGTGGTGGACGACGTGGTGGTGGTGGTGGTGGACGACGTGGTGGTGGTGGTGGTGGACGACGTGGTGGTGGTGGTGGTGGACGACGTGGTGGTGGTGGTGGTGGACGACGTGGTGGTGGTGGTGGACGACGTGGTGGTGGTGGACGACGTGGTGGTGGTGGACGACGTGGTGGTGGTGGACGACGTGGTGGTGGTGGACGACGTGGTCGTGGTGGTGGTGGACGTGGTGGTGGTGGTGGACGTGGTGGTGGTGGACGTGTTGGTGGTGGTGGTGGACGTGTTGGTGGTGGTGGTGGACGTGTTGGTGGTGGACGTGGTGGTGGACGTGTTGGTGGTGGTGGACGTGTTGGTGGTGGTGGACGTGTTGGTGGTGGTGGACGTGTTGGTGGTGGTGGTGGACGTGTTGGTGGTGGTGGACGTGTTGGTGGTGGTGGACGTGTTGGTGGTGGTGGTGGACGTGTTGGTGGTGGTGGTGGACGTGTTGGTGGTGGTGGTGGACGTGTTGGTGGTGGTGGTGGACGTGTTGGTGGTGGTGGTGGACGTGTTGGTGGTGGTGGTGGACGTGTTGGTGGTGGTGGTGGTGGTGGTGGACGTGGTGGTGGTGGTGGTGGTGGACGACGTGGTGGTGGTGGTGGC
>CAWUFW010005647.1:622500-700000 GCA_963921515.1 Calotriton arnoldi
GACCCCCTACACTACACAAGCACCACTGCACTATCCTAAACCCTAAAACACTACCCCCAGCACGACCCCCTACACTACCCAAACACCACTGCACTAACCTAAATCCTAAAACACTACCACCAGCACGACCCCCTACACTACCCAAACACGACTGCACTAGCCTAAAACATGACCCACTACACTACACAAACACCACTGCACTACCCTAAACCCTAAAACACTACCCCCAGCACGACCCCCTACACTACACAAGCAC
Source organism: Calotriton arnoldi (assembly GCA_963921515.1). Lineage (NCBI taxonomy): Eukaryota > Metazoa > Chordata > Amphibia > Caudata > Salamandridae > Calotriton > Calotriton arnoldi. The sequence continues at coordinate 622,757 of CAWUFW010005647.1, forward strand.
CACTGCACTACCCTAAACCCTAAAACACTACCCCCAGCACGACCCCCTACACTGCCCGAACTCCACTGCACTGCCCTAAACCCTGAAACACCAGCCCCTGCATGACCCCTACACTGCCCGAACACCACTGCACTGCCCTAAACCCTGAAACACCACCCCTAGCATGACCCCCTACACTGCCCGAACACCACTGCACTGCCCTAAACCCTGAAACACCACCCCCTTCACGAACCCCTACACTGCCCGAACACCACTGCACTGCCCTAAACCCTGAAACACTACCCCCAGCAAGACCCCCTACACTGCCCGAACACCACTGCACTGCCCTAAACCCTGAAACATCACCCCCAGCAAGACCCCTACACTGCCCAAACACCACTGACCTAAACCCTGAAACACCACCCCCAGCACGACCCCCTACACTGCCCGAACACCACTGCACTGCCCTAAACCCTGAAACACTACCCCCAGCATGACCCCCTACACTGCCCAAACACCACTGCTCTGCCCAAAACCCTGAAACACCAGCCCCAGCACGACCCCCTACACTGCCCGAACACCGCTGCACTGCCCTAAACCTTGAAACACCAGCCCCTGCACGACCCCCTACACTGCCCGAACACCACTGCACTAAACCCTGAAACATCACCCCCAGCACGACCCCCTACACTGCCCGAGCACCACTGCACTGCCCTAAACCCTGAAACACCAGCCCGACCCCTACACTGCCCGAACACCACTGCACTGCCCTAAACCCTGAAACACCAGCCCCAGCACGACCGCCTACACTGCCCGAACACCACTGCACTGCCCTAAACCCTGAAACACCAGCCCCAGCACGACCCCCTACACTGCCCGAACACCACTGCACTGCCCTAAACCGTGAAACACCAGCCTCAGCACGACCCCCTACACTGCCTGAACACCACTGCACTGCCCTGAACCCTGAAACACCAGCCCCAGCACAACACCCTACACTGCCCGAACACCACTGCACTGCCCTAAACCCTGAAACACCACCCCGTGCATGACCCCCTACACTGCCCGAACACCACTGCACTGCCCTAAACCCTGAAACACCACCCCCAGCGCGACCCCCTACACTGCCCGAACACCACTGCACTGCCCTAAACCCTGAAACACCACCCCCTGCACAACCCCTACACTGCTCGAACACTACTGCACTACCCTAAACCCAGAAACACCATCCCCAGCACGACCCCTATACTGCACGAACACCACTGCACTGCCCTAAACCCTGAAACACTACCCCCAGCAAGACCCCCTACACTGCCCAAACACCACTGCACTGCCCTAAACCCTGAAACATCACCCCCAGCAAGACCCCCTACACTGCCCGAACACCACTGCCCTAAACCCTGAAACACCACCCCCAGCACGACCCCTACACTGCCCGAACACCACTGCTCTGCCCAAAACCCTGAAACACCAGCCCCAGCAAGACCCCCTACACTGCCCGAACACCACTGCACTGCCCTAAACCCTGAAACACCAGCCCCAGCACGACCCCCTACACTGCCCGAACACCACTGCACTGCCCTAAACCCTGAAACACCACCCCAGCACGACCCCCTACACTGCCCGAACACCACTGCACTGCCCTAAACCCTGAAACACCAGCCCCAGCACGACCTCCTACACTGCCCGAACACCACTGCACTGCCCTAAACCCTGAAACACCACCCCAGCACGACCCCCTACACTGCCCAAACACCACTGCACTGCCCTAAACCCTGAAACACCAGCCCCAGCACAACCCCGTACACTGCCCGCACACCACTGCACTGCCCTAAACCCTGAAACACCAGCCCCAGCACAACCCCCTACACTGCCCGAACACCACTGCACTGCCCTAAACCCTGAAACACCAGCCCCAGCACAACCCCGTACACTGCCCGCACACCACTGCACTGCCCTAAACCCTGAAACACCAGCCCCAGCACAACCCCGTACACTGCCCGAACACCACTGCACTGCCCTAAACCCTGAAACACCAGCCCCAGCACGACCGCCTACACTGCCCGAAAACTACTGCACTGCCCTAAACCCTGAAACACCACCCCCAGCAAGACTACCTACACTGGCCGAACACCACTGCACTGCCCTAAACCCTGAAACACCACCCCTGCACGACCCCTACACTGCCCAAACACTACTGCACTGCCCTAAACCCTGAAACACCACCCCTCAGCACGACACCCTCCACTGCCCGAACACCACTGCACTGCCTTAAACCCTGAAACACCACCCCAGCACGACCCCCTACACTGCACGAACACCACTGCACTAAACCCTGAAACACCACCCCCTGCACGACCCCCTACACTGCCGGAACACCACTGCACTGCCCTAAACCCTGAAACACCACCCCCAGCACGACTCCCTACACTGCCCTAACACCACTGCACTGCCATAAACCCTGAAACATCACCCCAGCACAACCCCTACACTGCCTGAGCACCATTGCTCTGCCCTAAACCCTGAAACACCACCCCAGCACGACCCCCTACACTGCCCGAACACTACTGCACTGCCCTAAACCCTGAAACACCAGCCCCAGCAAGACCCCTACACTGCCCGAACACCACTGCATTGCCCTAGACTCTGAAACACCAGCCCCAGCAAGACTCCCTACACTGCCCGAACACCACTGCACTGCCCTAAAGCCCTGAAACACCAGCCCCAGCATGACTCCCTACACTGCCCGAACACCACTGCACTGCCCTAAACCCTGAAACACCAGCCCCAGCACGACCCCTACACTGCCCGAACACCACTGCACTGCCCTAAACCCTGAAACACCAGCCCGACCTCCTACACTGCCCGAACACCACTGCACTGCCCTAAACCCTGAAACACCAGCCCCAGCACCACCCCCTACAATGCCCGAACACCACTGTACTGCCCTAAACCCTGAAACACCACCCTCTGCACCGCCCCTACACTGCCCGAACACCACTGCACTGCCCTAAACCCTGAAACACCACTGCACTGCCCTAAACCCTGAAACACCACCCCCTGCACATCCCCTACACTGCCCGAACACCACTGCGCTGCCCTAAACCCTGAAACACCACCCCCTGCACCACCCCCTACACTGCCCGAACACCACTGCACTGCCCTAAACCCTGAAACACCACCCCTGCACCGCCCCTACACTGCTCGAACACCACTGCACTGCCCTAAACCCTGAAACACCACCCCAGCATGACCCCTTTACTGCTCGAACACCACTGCACTGCCCTAAACCCTGAAACACCACCCCCAGCATGACCCCCTACACTGCCCGAACACCACTGCCCTAAACCCTGAAACACCACCCCTGCACGACCCCTACACTGCCCGAACACCACTGCACTGCCCTAAACCCTGAAACACCACCCCTGCACGACCCCCTACACTGCACCGAACACCACTGCACTGCCCTAAACCCTGAAACACCACCCCCAAGACGACCCCTACACTGCCCGAACACCACTGCTCTGCCCTAAACCCTAAAACACCACCCCCAGCACGACCTCTACACTGCCCGAACACCACTGCACTGCCCTAAACCCTAGAACACTACCCCCAGCATGACCCCTACACTACCCGAACACCACTGCACTACCCTAAACCCTAAAATACTCCCCCAGCACGACCCCCTACACTACCCGAACACGACTGCACTGCCCTAAACCCTAAAACATTCCCCCAGCACGACCCCTACACTGCCCAAACACTACTGCACTGCCCTAAACCCTAAAACACCCTCAGCACGACACCCTACACTGCCCGAACACCACTGCACTGCCCTAAACCCTGAAACACCACCCCAGCACGACCCCTACACTGCCCGAACACCACTGCACTAAACCCTGAAACACCACCCCTGCACGACCCCTACACTGCCGGAACACCACTTCACTGCCCTAAACCCTGAAACACCACTCCCAGCACGACCCCCTTTACTGCTCGAACACCACTGCACTGCCCCAAACCCTGAAACACCACCCCCAGCATGACCCCCTACACTGCCCGAACACCACTGCCCTAAACCCTGAAACACCACCCCTGCACGACCCCTACACTGCCCGAACACCACTGCACTGCCCTAAACCCTGAAACACCACCCCAGCACGACCCCTACACTACCCGAACACCACTGCACTGCCCTAAACCCTAGAACACTACCCCCAGCATGACCCCTACACTACCCGAACACCACTGCACTACCCTAAACCCTAAAACACTCCCCCAGCACGACTCCCTACACTACCCAAACACCACTGCACTACCCTAAACCCTAAATCTACCCCCAGCATGACTCCCCTACACTACACAAACACCACTGCACTGCCCTAAACCCTAGAACACTACCCCCAGCATGACCCCCTACACTACCCGAACACCACTGTACTACCTTAAACCCTAAAACACTCCCCCAGCACGACTCCTACACTACCCAAACACCACTGCACTACCCTAAACCCTAAATCTACCCCCAGCATGACCCCCTACACTACACAAACACCACTGCACTACCCTAAACCCTAAAACACTACCCCCAGCACGACCCTCTTCACTACCTAAACACAACTGCACAATTTGTTACAGGCGTTGCAACGCAGGCCTGTGGTGCTTACTGGAAGTACCTGGTGGGCTAGTTGGGCCCCAGGGACTCTCAGGATTCAAGGTGACTTAATCCCCGCAACTTAAAACGCGCCACGGGGCGCGTTTGCACAGTGGTGAAGGGAGGGGCGGGGCCTCAGGTGACATGCGCAAACACGCCCTGTGGTGCGTTTTAAGTTGGGGAGTTAATTCCCTTTGAATCCTGGGGGCCAACTAGCCCACCAGGTACCTTCAGTAAGCACAACAGAGTTGCGTTGCAGAGAGGTGAAAAAGGTGCGTGGCCTCGGAACGCCTCTCTGCAACTCAGCTCTGTGGTCCTAACTGTAGGTACCTGGGGGGCTAGTTGGGCCCCAGGGACCCTCAGGATTCAAGGGGACTTAATCCCGCAACTTAAAACGCGCCACGGGGCGCGTTTGCACACATGTCACCTCAGGCCCCCCCTCCCTTCACCACTGTGCAAACGCGCACTGGCTCTGGTTAGTCCGAGTCAGTTACCACCAGTACCCGTCTGAAAAAGTTGTGGGCACAGGATGATTTTGCAACAAGGCCTCTTTCTGCTCCTCTGTTGGTTCTTTCTGCACATCTTTTGCTTCTTTCTGTGCGTTTTTTCTTCTTTCTTCACATGTCCTACCTCTGTTGGCATAGTTAGAAACTAGCATTTAAAAACCTTTGAAATTCACTTACAAAATCATAGGTTTCAGGCACGTTATAGTTAGAAATTAGCATTTAAAACCTTTGAAATTCACTGAAAAAACCATAGGTTTTAGGGACAGTTATAGTTAGTTGGACATTGCACTCGTACAAAACCCGTGAAATTCCCCTGTTATAGTTAGTTCAGCTAACTATAACTCGCGCCCGCAATGCACTGCTGATGACGTCACATATTACATCACTCATGACATGGTCAGTGACATCACTGATGACATCACTGATGACATCTCAAATGACATCACTGATGACATCATCCATGTGATAATTTCATGCATCTTCTCACACCCTAATATAACTTTTGATACACCCACTCTAAATTACAGACTGCCATTCTCAAAACCATAGACACTCCAACACCAAAAACTACATACCCACTCACTGATTCTTAGGTCTACACACACATCCACTCACTCACCTGTACAGTCACTCGTACTTACAGTCACTCAGTACAGGACTATCATATGCACTCATACACCTATATAAACACTCACACACCGCCACTCATCCATAGAGGTACTCACACACCTAGTCAGTCATGCAAAAATTAATCACACACCCATTTACTCACCTATACAGTTATACACACATTAGCTCACTTACTCATACAAATACTAGCACATTCTTACGCTCTTATACAATAACTGATACAAGCACACACGCATCCATACAGCCACTCTCACAATAACACACTCTCACTTATAGCCATTTAAATACTCTAACACACATATATACTGCCTTTTACATATGTAGTTACTCGCACATGTACCACTGAGATATACATTCACTCACTAACACATCCATACACACACTCACCCACCCAAGCAGTCCATCACAGATGCACTCTTGAAATCATGCACCCAGTGAATCACCCACTCACACATCTATGTATAGAGTCACACACACCCCACCCACACAAACACTCAGGCAGCCATACAGATACTCAGAGAACCAATCAATAACCCATATAGACACTATGTAGCTATTCGCAAATCCATGCATCCACTTACACACCAACAAACAGACGGATACAGACATTCACACAGTTTAGTCACTAACCCATGCATTCAGTAAGATACGTTTAATCACTCACTTGTAGAGTCAGTCACTCACGTACTAAATCATCCATTCAGACACTTATACACCCACTCATTCTTCAATACGCCTTTCCCTATATATATTAAACATATTTAAACTTTACAGAAACAGTCACTGGATGATGTCATCAGTGATGTCATCAGTGATGTCACTGACCATGTCATGAGTGATGTAATATGTGACGTCATCAGCAGTGCATTATGGGGCGCGAGTTATAGTTAGCTGAACTAACTATAACAGGGGAATTTCACGGGTTTTGTACGAGTGCAATGTCCAACTAACTATAACTGTCCCGAAAACCTATGGTTTTTTCAGTGAATATATATATATGTATGTAGATATATATATATGTATGTATGTATGTAGATATATATATATATATATATATATATATATATATATATATATGTATGTAGTATATATATATATATATATATGTATGTAGATATATATATGTATGTAGATATATATATGTATGTAGATATATATATAGATATATATATATATATATATATATTCACTGAAAAAACCATAGGTTTTAGGGACAGTTATAGTTAGTTGGACATTGCACTCGTACAAAACCCGTGAAATTCCCCTGTTATAGTTAGTTCAGCTAACTATAACTCGCGCCCCCGCAATGCACTGCTGATGAAGTCACATATTACATGACTCATGACATGGTCAGTGACATCACTGATGACATCACTGATGACATCATCCAGTGACTGTGTGTTTCTGTAAAGTTTAAATATGTTTAATATATATAGGGAAAGGCGTATTGAAGAATGAGTGGGTGTATAAGTGTCTGAATGGATGATTTAGTACGTGAGTGACTGACTCTACAAGTGAGTGATTAAACGTATCTTACTGAATGCATGGGTTAGTGACTAAACTGTGTGAATGTCTGTATCCGTCTGTTTGTTGGTGTGTAAGTGGATGCATGGATTTGCGAATAGCTACATGAGTGTCTATATGGGTTATTGATTGGTTCTCTGAGTATCTGTATGGCTGCCTGAGTGTTTGTGTGGGTGGGGTGTGTTTGACTCTATACATAGATGTGTGAGTGGGTGATTCACTGGGTGCATGATTTCAAGAGTGCATCTGTGATGGACTGCTTGGGTGGGTGAGTGTGTGTATGGGTGTGTTAGTGAGTGAATGTATATCTCAGTGGTACATGTGCGAGTAACTACATATGTAAAAGGCAGTATATATGTGTGTTAGAGTATTTAAATGGCTATAAGTGAGAGTGTGTTATTGTGAGAGTGGCTGTATGGATGCGTGTGTGCTTGTATCAGTTATTGTATAAGAGCGTAAGAATGCGCTAGTATTTGTATGAGTAAGTGAGCTGGTGTGTGTATAACTGTATAGGTGAGTAAATGGGTGTGTGATTAAGTTTTTGCATGACTGACTAGGTGTGTGAGTACCTCTATGGATGAGTGGCGGTGTGTGAGTGTTTATATAGGTGTATGAGTGCATATGATAGTCCTGTACTGAGTGACTGTAAGTATGAGTGACTGTACAGGTGAGTGAGTGGATGTGTGTGTAGACCTAAGAATCAGTGAGTGGGTATGTAGTTTTTGGTGTTGGAGTGTCTATGGTTTTGAGAATGGCAGTCTGTAATTTAGAGTGGGTGTATCAAAAGTTATATTAGGGTGTGAGAAGATGCATGAAATTATCACATTGATGATGTCATCAGTGATGTCATTTGAGATGTCATCAGTGATGTCATCAGTGATGTCACTGACCATGTCATGAATGATGTAATATGTGACGTCATCAGCAGTGCATTGTGGGCGCGAGTTATAGTTAGCTGAACTAACTATAACAGGGGAATTTCACGGGTTTTGTACGAGTGCAATGTCCAACTAACTATAACTGTCCCTAAAACCTATGGTTTTTTCAGTGAATTTCAAAGGTTTTTTAAATGCTAATTTCTAACTATAACGTGTCTGAAACCTATGGTTTTTTCAGTGAATTTCAAAGGTTTTTTAAATGCTAATTTCTAACTATAACGTGCCTGAAACCTATGGTTTTTTCAGTGAATTTCAGAGGTTTTTTAAATGCTAATTTCTAACTATAACGTGCCTGAAACCTATGATTTTTTAAGTGAATTTCAAAGGTTTTTTAAATGCTAGTTTCTAACTATGCCTACAGAGGTAGGACATGTGAAGAAAGAAGAAAAACGCACAGAAAGAAGCAAAAGATGTGCAGAAAGAACCAACAGAGGAGCAGAAAGAGGCCTTGTTGCAAAATCATCCTGTGCCCACAACTTTTTCAGACGGGTACTGGTGGTAACTGACTCTGACTAACCAGAGCCAGTGCGAGTTTGCACAGTGGTGAAGGGAGGGGGCCTGAGGTGACATGTGTGTAAACGCGCCGCGTGGCGCGTTTTAAGTTGCGGGATTAAGTTCCCTTGAATCCTGAGGGTCCCTGGCGTCCAACTAGCCCCCAGGTACCTACAGTTAGGACCACAGAGCTGAGTTGCAGAGAGGCGTTCCGAGGCCACGCACCTTTTTTCACCTCTCTGCAACGCAACTCTGTTGTGCTTACTGAAGGTACCTGGTGGGCTAGTTGGCCCCCAGGATTCAAAGGGAATTAACTCCCCAACTTAAAACGCACCACAGGGCGTGTTTGCGCACATGTCACCTGAGGCCCCGCCCCCTCCCTTCACCACTGTGCAAACGCGCCCCGTGGCGCGTTTTAAGTTGGGGGATTAGGTCACCTTGAATCCTGAGAGTCCCTGGGGCCCAACTAGCCCACCAGGTACTTCCAGTAAGCACCACAGGCCTGCGTTGCAACGCCTGTAACAAATTGTGCAGTTGTGTTTAGGTAGTGAAGAGGGTCGTGCTGGGGGTAGTGTTTTAGGGTTTAGGGTAGTGCAGTGGTGTTTGTGTAGTGTAGGGGGTCATGCTGGGGGTAGATTTAGGGTTTAGGGTAGTGCAGTGGTGTTTGGGTAGTGTAGGGAGTCATGCTGGGGGAGTGTTTTAGGGTTTAGGGTAGTACAGTGGTGTTTGGGTAGTGTAGGGGGTCGTGCTGGGGTTAGTGTTTTAGGGTTTTAGGGTTTAGGAAGTGCAGTGGTGTTTGGGTAGTGTAGGGGATACTGCTGGGGGTAGTGTTTTAGGGTTTAGGGTAGTGCAATGGTGTTTGGGTAGTGTAGGGGGTACTGCTGGGGGTAGTGTTTTAGGGTTTAGGGTAGTGCAGTGGTGTTTGGGTAGCATAGGGGGTACTGCTGGGGGTAGTGTTTTATGGTTTAGGGTAGTGCAGTGATGTTTGGGTAGTGTAGGGGTTCGTGCTGGGGGTAGTTTTTTAGGGTTTAGGGTAGTGCAGTGGTGTTTGTGTAGTGTAGGAGGTCGTGTTTTAGGGTTTAGGGTAGTGCAGTGGTCTTTGGGTAGTGTAGGAGTAGTGCGGGGGTATTGTTTTAGAGTTTAGGGTAGTGCAGTGGTCTTTGTGTAGTGTAGGGGTTGTGCGGGGGTAGTGTTTTAGGGATTAGGGTAGTGCATTGGTATTTGGGTAGTGTAGGGGGTCATGCGGGGGTAGTGTTTTAGGGTTTAGGGCAGTGCAGTGGTGTTTAGGTAGTGTAGGGGGTCGTGCTGGGGGAGTGTTTTAGGGTTTAGGGCAGTGCAGTGGTGTTCGGGTAGTGTAGGGGGTCATGCTGGGGGAGTGTTTTAGGGTTTAGGGCAGTGCAGTCGTGTTCGGGTAGTGTAGGGGGTCGTGCTGGGGGAGTATTTTAGGGTTTAGGGTAGTGCAGTGGTGTTCAGGTAGTGCAGGGGGTCATGCTGGGGGTAGTGTTCTAGGGTTTAGGGCAGTGCAGTGGTGTTCGGGCAGTGCTGGGGGTGGTGTTTTTTGGGTTTAGGGCAGTGCAGTGGTGTTCGGGCAGTGTAGGGGGTCGTGCAGGGGGTGGTGTTTCAGGGTTTAGGGCAGTGCAGTGGTGTTCGGGCAGTGTAGGGGGTCGTGCAGGGGTGGTGTTTCAGGGTTTAGGGCAGTGGTGTTCGGGCAGTGTAGGGGTCATGCTGGGGGTGGTGTTTCAGGAATTGGGGCAGTGCAGTGGTGTTCGAGCAGGAAAGGGGTCATGCTGGGGGTGGTGTTTCAGGGTTTAGGGCAGTGCAGTGGTGTTCGTGCAGTGTAGGGGGCGGTTGCAGGGGGTGGTGTTTCAGGGTTTAGGGCAGTGCAGTGGTGTTTGGGCAGTGTAGGGGGTGGTGTTTCAGGGTTTAGGGCAGTGCAGTGGTGTTCGGGCAGTGTAGCGGGTCGTGCAGGGGGTGGTGTTTCAGGGTTTAGGGCAGTGCAGTGGTGTTCGGGCAGTGTAGGGGCGGTGCAGGGGGTGGTGTTTCAGGGTTTAGGGCAGTGCAGTGGTGTTCGGGCAGTGTAGGGGGCGTGCAGGGGGTGGTGTTTCAGGGTTTAGGGCAGTGCAGTGGTGTTCGGGCAGTGTAGGGGGTCGTGCTGGGGCTGGTGTTTCAGGGTTTAGGGCAGTGCAGTGGTGTTCGGGCAGTGTGGGGGTCATGCTGGGGCTGGTGTTTCAGGGTTTAGGGCAGTGCAGTGGTGTTCGGGCAGTGTAGGGGTCTTGCTGGGGCTGGTGTTTCAGAGTCTAGGGCAATGCAGTGGTGTTCGGGCAGTGTAGGGGGTCTTGCTGGGGCTGGTGTTTCAGGGTTTAGGGCAGTGCAGTGGTGTTCGGGCAGTGTAGGGGGTCGTGCTGGGGTTGGTGTTTCAGGGTTTAGGGCAGTGCAGTGGTGTTCGGGCAGTGTAGTGGGTCGTGCTGGGGCTGGTGTTTCAGGGTTTAGGGCAGAGCAATGGTGCTCAGGCAGTGTAGGGGGTTGTGCTGGGGGTGATGTTTCAGGGTTTAGGGCAGTGCAGTTGTGTTAGGGCAGTGTAGGGGGTCGTGCTGGGGGTGGTGTTTCAGGGTTTAGGGCAGTGCAGTGGTGTTCCGGCAGTGTAGGGGGTCGTGCAGGGGGTGGTGTTTCAGGGTTTAGTGCAGTGGTGTTCGGGCAGTGTAGGGGTCGTGCTGGGGTGGTGTTTCAGGGTTTAGGGCAGTGCAGTGGTGTTCGGGCAGTGTAGGGTGTCGTGCTGAGGGTGGTGTTTCAGGGTTTAGGGCAGTGCAGTAGTGTTTGGGCAGTGTAGGGGTCGTGCAGGGGGTGGTGTTTCAGGGTTTAGGCAGTGCAGTGGTGTTCGGCCAGTGTAGGTAGTCTTGCTGGGGGTGGTGTTTCAGGGTTTAGGGCAGTGCAGTAGTTTTCGGGCAGTGCAGGCGGTCGTGCTGGGGCTGGTGTTTCAGGGTTTAGGGCAGTGCAGTGGTGTTCGGGCAGTGTACGGGGTTGTGCTGGGGCTGGTGTTTCAGGGTTTAGGGCAGTGCAGTGGTGTGCGGGCAGTGTACGGGGTTGTGCTGGGGCTGGTGTTTCAGGGTTTAGGGCAGTGCAGTGGTGTTTGGGAAGTGTAGGGGGTCGTGCTGGGGGTGGTGTTTCAGGGTTTAGGGCAGTGGTGGTTCGGGCAGTGTAGGGGGTCATGCTGGGGCTGGTGTTTCAGGGTTTAGGGCAGTGCAGTGGTGTTCGGGCAGTGTAGGGGGTCGTGCTGGGGCTGGTGTTTCAGGGTTTTGGGCAGAGCAGTGGTGTTCGGGAAGTGTAGGGGGTTGTGCTGGGGTGGTGTTTCAGGGTTTAGGCCAGTGCAGTGGTGTTCGGGCAGTGTAGGGGGTCTTGTTGGGGGTGGTGTTTCAGGGTTTAGGGCAGTGCAGTGGTGTTCGGGCAGTGTAGGGGGTCTTGCTGGGGGTGGTGTTTCAGGGTTTAGGGCAGTGGTGTTCGGGCAGTCTAGGGGGTCTTGCTGGGGGTGATGTTTCAGGGTTTAGGGCAGTGCAGTGGTGTTCGGGCAGTGTAGGGGGTCTTGCTGGGGGTAGTGTTTCAGGGTTTAGGGCGGTGCAGTGGTGTTCGTGCAGTGCAGGGGGTCGTGCTGGGGGTGGTGTTTCAGGGTTTAGGGCAGTGCAGTAGTGTTCGGGCAGTGTAGGGGGTCGTGAAGGGGTGGTGTTTCAGGGTTTAGGGCAGTGCAGTGGTGTTCTGGCAGTGTAGGGGGTTATGCTGGGGGTGGGGTTTCAGGGTTTAGGGCAGTGCAGTGGTGTTCGGGCAGAGTAGGGGGTCGTGCAGGGGTGAGGTTTCAGGGTTTATGGCAGTGCAGTGGTGTTCGGGCAGTGTAGGGGTCGTGCTGGGGCTGGTGTTTCAGGGTTTAGGGCAGTGCAGTGGTGTTTGGGCAGTGTAGGGGTCTTGCTGGGGGCGGTGTTTCAGGGTTTAGGGCAGTGGTGTTCGGGCAGTGTAGGGGGCTTGCTGGGGATGGTGTTTCTGGGTTTAGGGCAGTGCAGTGGTGTTCGGGCAGTGTAGGGGGTCATGCACGGGGTGGTGTTTCAGGGTTTAGGGCAGTGCAGTGGTGTTCGGGCAGTGTAGGGTGTTGTGCTGGGGCTGGTGTTTCAGGGTTCAGGGCAGTGCAGTGGTGTTCAGGCAGTGTAGGGGGTCGTGCTGAGGCTGGTGTTTCAGGGTTTAGGGCAGTGCAGTGGTGTTCGGGCAGTGTAGGCGGTCGTGCTGGGGCTGGTGTTTCAGGGTTTAGGGCAGTGCAGTGGTGCTCAGGCAGTGTAGGGGGTCGTGCTGGGGCTGGTGTTTCAGGGTTTAGGGCAGTGCAGTGGTGCTCGGGCAGTGTAGGGGGTCGTGCTGGGGGTGATGTTTCAGGGTTTAGGGTAGTGCAGTGGTGTTCGGGCAGTGTAGGGGTCGTGCAGGGGCTGGTGTTTCAAGGTTTAGGGCAGTGCAGTGGTGTTCGGGCAGTGTAGGGGGTCGTGCTGTGGCTGGTGTTTCAGGGTTTTCGGCAGAGCAGTGGTGTTCGGGCAGTGTAGGGGGTCGTGCTGGGGGTGGTGTTTCAGGGTTTAGGTCAGTGGTGTTCGGGCAGTGTAGGGGGTCTTGCTGGGGGTGGTGTTTCAGGGTTTAGGGCAGTGCAGTGGTGTTCGGGCAGTGTAGGGGGTCATGCAGGGGCTGGTGTTTCAGGGTTTAGGGCAGTGCAGTGGTGTTCGGGCAGTGTAGGGGGTCGTGCTGGGGGTAGTGTTTTAGGGTTTAGGGTAGTGCAGTGTTGCTTGTGTAGTGTAGGGGGTCGTGCTGGGGGTAGTGTTTTAGGGTTTAGGGTAGTGCAGTGGTGTTTGTGTGGTGTAGGGGGTCATGTTTTAGGGTAGTGCAGTGGTGTTTGGGTAGTGTAGGGGGTCGTGCTGGGGTAGTGTTTTAGGTTTTAGGTTAGTGCAGTGGTGTTTGGGTAGTGTAGGGGGTCATGCTGGGGGTAGTGTTTTAGGGTTTAGGATAGTGCAGTGGTGCTTGGGTAGTGTAGGGGGTCGTGCTGGGGGTAGTGTTTTAGGGTTTAAGGTAGTGCAGTGGTGTTTTTGTAGTGTAGGGGGTCATGTTTTAAGATGCAATGCTCCAATACCTGACCAGTCTGCACTACATAAAACTGCAAAAAAACTTTTGCACACTTTTGTCATTGGGCTATATGTGGGCTACATCTGGGTAATATTTGTGCTACATTTGGGCTCTTTTTTCACTGGTGGCCATCTTGGAAGACTTCTTTGTTATGAAGTTTCCTAATTTCTTCATTTACTGCAGTCTCCTCAGTAGGAAATGCTTTCAGTTTTTTACTTTGATTCCATCAAGAAGGCATTCAGATGTGTCTCACATCTGCCATAAATTCAGAATGTTAGCACTCTAGTTGCTCATTAGATCACTGGAGTAAAGCTACTGCTCACCAGGGAGTTAACTGGTAGTCTGCTGCTGGTATTGAAAGTGATTGTTTCAGTCTGCATGTCAGAATTTTCTAATGAAATAGAAGAGGATTTGAGATCTCACTTAAAACATGCCCTAATTTTTCTTTCTGCAGCACTAACCATAATTTCTATTTCAAAAAGAACCCCTCATTTTGTTCCTTTTTAAATTAAATGTTTTAAGTGTTACCGGTTTATTCCAATCAAGATGGCTTCAGGTGTGCCATACTTTTGTCATAAGTAAGGCTGTTAGCGCTCTAGTTGTTCTTTAGAACACTCTGGGAAGCTGCAGTAGAACACAAAGGCATCAACTGGCAGGCTGCTCCTGTTGAAATATAACAGGAAGATATTTGAGATCACACTTGAAATATGTCCTAATTATTCTTTCTACAGCACTAACCATAATTTCTATGACAAAATGAACCCCATCATTTTGTTCCTTTTTAAATTAAATGTTTTAAGTGTTACCAGTTTATTCCAATCAAGATGGCTTCAGGTGTGCCATACTTTTGTCATAAGTAAGGCTGTTAGCACTCTAGTTGTTTTTAGAACACTCTGGGAAGCTGCAGTAGAACACAAAGGCATCAACTGGCAGGCTGCTCCTGTTGAAATATAACAGGAAGATATTTGAGATCACACTTGAAACATGTCCTAATTTTTCTTTCTACAGCACTAACCATAATTTCTATGACAAAATGAACCCCATCATTTTGTTCCTTTTTAAATTAAATTGTTTAAGTGTTACCAGTTTATTCCAATCAAGATGGCTTCAGGTGTGCCATACTTTTGTCATAAGTAAGGCTGTTAGCACTCTAGTTGTTCTGTAGAACACTCTGGGAAGCTGCAGTAGAACACAAAGGAATCAACTGACAGTCTCTGCCCTTGTTGGATGTACATGTTTTACTGAGAATGTCAGACTTCATTCTCACATGAGTGAGCAAGATAATGTGAATTTACAGAAAATATGCTCTCATTTTAGCTTCTGGAGCACCTTCCAAACCTCCATGGGACAAGCATGAGAAAATAGTGTTCTCTCAAACATGATTCATGATATCCCAGCAGAAGGTTTTTCACATGGTAAAATTACCTTAGAATACACCACAATTCCTAAAATTAGTATGGTACCATCAACAAATAAATTCTAATGTAACTAAAGCCTGTTATCACCCTTTATAGTTCTCCTTTTGGTAACCCTCGAAATCTTCTATTCACTACAATGCATTTCAATGAGGTACTATCATTTATATTGGTCCCAAGATGGCTGCCAGCAATTTCAGGATGAAGTGCTGACAGCCAATCAGATCTCACGATGACATGTGTGGTTAGGCTCCGCCCAGATATATATGTGACTTTACTTTTGATTTTCTCAGGAACTACTGAACGGATTTACACCATTTAAGCAAAAGGCACGACACTGAACCAAGGGCTACCTCTTTGCCAAATTTGGTGTAATTCCGTTCAGCAGTTCGGGCTGTAGCTGCGACTAAAGGTTCCTATGGAAAAATGAATGGGGAAAACGCGTTTTGGGACCCCCCTTTTTCTCGGCCCCCGCTTGAAGTATCACCCCGAGACTTTCAGGATAGGAGCGGACCGGAGCGCCCCAACAAGTTGGAAACTTTCGCGAAGATTCGTCAACCGGCGCCAACGTTATTTCAAATAGAATGTCGCGGATTTCCTATGGATAATAGGTTTTAACTATAACTATCTACTGGCGACCGCCAGTAGATAATATGTATGTAGATATATATGTATGTATGTAGATATATATGTATGTATGTAGATATATATATATATGTATGTATGTAGATATATATATATATGTATGTATGTAGATATATATATATATGTATGTATGTAGATATATATATGTATGTATGTAGATATATATGTATGTATGTATATATGTATGTATGTATATACATATGTATGTATGTAGATATATATATATATGTATGTATGTATGTAGATATATATATATATGTATGTATGTATGTAGATATATATATATATATATATATGTATGTATGTAGATACATATATACATACATACATACATACATACATATATATATATCTACATACATATATATATATATATATATATATCTACATACATATATATATATATATATATGTATATATGTATATGTATGTATGTAGATATATGTATGTATGTATGTAGATATATATATGTATGTATGTATGTAGGTAGATATATATGTATGTATGTAGATATATATATATGTATGTATGTATGTAGATATATATATATGTATGTATGTAGATATATATATATATATATATATGTATGTATGTGTGTATTGGGTAGGGTTATAGGTAAGTTTTTTGGGTACAAACTAAAAAGGACCCAAAAACTGCCAATTCGGCATTAATATACAAACGCACTCTGCATATAACAAGGTAAAGCCTTCTTTCCTCTCCCCACAATTGCGCGTAAGGACATGGACAGATCACTTAATCATATAATACCGTCCACGTTCTGCAATACCATACACAGGGGAAAGGGAGAGCTGACTTCAACACGTCAGCAGCATGCGCATAGCATTTGATGTCGCTACCCAAAGAAATAATCAAACAAAGGATACATGCACACTTGAAGCAACCAGACAACTCGAACAACCCTTAAGTTATACCTACACAAGCATTAAAGCCGGCCCATTGCATCCAAAGATTTCAAGCGATATACAAACAGAAGCGAGCGGTTGGTAAAGACCGAGCATTATGTCTGACGCCCGGTGGAGCTGCTTGGTTCAGCTATTGAGGAGATCGGCCCTGGTTCATCCCCTCAGCCGTCACCTACCCAGCCGGACATTGGGCACAGTTTCTCCCCGTCTCCCTGTTTTCTTCCTTCCCTCCCATAACGAATTTTCTGTAACTCTGCCCTTTTTCTTTGTTTCCTATGTTTTGATTGCTCTTAAACAAATGTAACATGTTAACCTGTAACTCTGATCCTCATGTAAAGCTCTCTGATACCTCCGGGTCTAGCCAGCGCTATATAAAACTCAAATAAATTAAATAAATAAATAAAGACCATATTAAATATCAAAATGAATGGGCCTACAAATTTTAACTTTGAAAAAAGGGGGTTCTTCGGAGTCAAGGCTATAAATGGTTGCCACACTCATTAATGCAAATAGGCATAACAGTGTATATATGTGTATACTCTTCTAAAGTAGAGCTGTTTGCAAGCCTACTATATACACACAACTGGAGGACACATATTCTCTCAAAGACAACAAGTGGTACACAACAGTAGCCTAGGGAGAATAAAAACACTTCAAGCCCTCCTCCACTATCACTGAATACCGCTACACACAATATGCACATTATGTGAATCTAGAAGAGGTCTATGCTGCAAAACGAAATAGTTACTTACCTGTAACAATAGTTTTGTAGCATAGACTCTTCTAGATTCACATAAGACCCTCCCTCCTCCCCTGTGAAGGAGTAAAAAAAGTAGCAATATAAAAAAAAAAAGAGGACAAATAAGATGCATAACATAGACCCTAAATAAACACAGTACATAAGTACTGATCGGGGCTAACAAATAGCAAAAGGCTATAAGTCTCCTCTTACAGTAGTACTACGTACTATATAAGAACTAAACAATAGCAGATGTGATACATCTGTCCAATTATAACAATGTGACCTGTTTCAACAGTCACAACGAACTACCCACATACCTCATAAACAAACCAATAAATAACAAATTGTAACAAGTTACAATGCTTATTATACTAATCCAAACAAAATATATACAGCAACGTTGTTAAATACAAACAAGTATAGCTGAAACATAAATAAATAATAATAAAAATTATATAGATATAAATGTGTGTGTGTGTGTGTATATATATATATATCACATTTTAAAGGTTAATTGGTGTCCTTGCACTCTCAGCTCCATAAACACATACAAGCAATATTAAACTTATTCAACAATATAACGCAATCTCAAAGCGAAAAGGGGAAAAAATAATCTGAGAGCTTGCACACAAGGGGGCTGTAGCCTCACCACAGGGATCGGGTTTCACAACCATCCCACACAAAAAAAAAAAGCACTTAGCGACTCCAACCACTAGATGGCGGAATATGCACATTATGTGAATCTAGAAGAGTCTATGCTACAAAACTATTGTTACAGGTAAGTAACTATTTCGAGATTTTGTCTGGTTTGTAAATGTGGAAACAGTTTCTATGTAGAGAAACATGTTCCCCCACACCAGTTTGATGGGTGTTTTCTTTCCTTCCCTACCTGAAAAGAGATTAACTTCTACACTAGACTAGAGTTACACAGTTTGAGCATTAACCATCTTATGCTGGTGTCATCACTCTGAATCGCTCAAAACCAGACCTTGTGATCAGATTTATTACTACCTGCATTGGCTCCATAGTAGTGGTAAAAAAGGTTTTTGAGTTAAAATTCACTTCTTGTATATCGTAGAGTTGAATTGTTTCTTCTAAATGCCATTTGTGAACATGTGTCATTGTTTAGAAAAGCTTTACTGAAAATAGTACAACTTAAGTTTATGAGGCTGGGCCCAGTCGCCCCAAGGAGAAACAAATAGTAACATTACAAACTGCTCCCTTAGCCTGAAAAGCTGGAGAAAATTAAGATGCTAATGCAGCCACCTTTGAAGGTTCTTTTCTGTGAGATTAAAGAGCAGCTGTTGGAGGCCATTGCAACTGAAAGTGCTAGTACAAAGATCTGCAGTTTTTCCATCATGAATTCAGCATGTCTGATTGCTAAACAGTCTGTCATCCAGCCTTTCTACTGGGCACCCGCTTTGGCTAATGCTATGTGTCTGTGCCCTTTAGCATCCATGTATTCCCCCCTTTAACAGTCATTCTTACTCCAGCAGTGTGCATTCTGTGCTCCAGTCTCGGGCACCAGTGCTACTTCTACATCCAAGGGACACAGTGCCATGACAGACTAGATGAGATATTTGTCAACACCCCGTCTCCTTTCAGAGGTTAACCTTTTCAGCTGTTGGACAAAGCAATGGGGTAATTTTCAAATCCACCGTACTCCTTCCTAAACTGTCTTGGACCACCCCTTTTCAACCATATGTAAGGGGTCCTTCAGTGTCTGTGCTATCACCCTCTGATCTGTATGGTTGTTCCTAAAACCTGTGACCAATTCAGTCTAAAGCGCATAATAGTGGTGTCATGAGAGCAGTGGGAAATATCCTGCTCAGAAGTAAAAAAAAAAAAAAGAGCAAGTGCCCAATATGTTGTCAGTGGCTTCCAAAAAGAAAAGTACCCTCTATCTTGCATGATGCAAAGCTTGTTTTCTTTGTGCCTTTTCTGTTGGAATTGGGAAGCAAGATATATTCTAGGAAGTGATATCTGGGAACAGTTGGTGCTCTTATAAGTTCCAAGGAGAATTTTCTTTGCAGGCCCCCATCCAGTTTATGACCAAGTTGTTAAAATGTTCATTATTGCTCATAAACATTTTAAAATTGAGACTTCTAGTGATTGGATACCACTGTCTCCTCGGTGGTTATAATTTCTTATAGTCCACTTGGAGTGATATAATGGCAGACCTTCATACAAATAATTTTAGATTTTATATCATAATAACAAGTTTGACTTTTCGATCCACCCTTACTTTTTACATAAGGTCTTTTTGGATTTTCCCATGAACCCACAAAAATGTTTCCCTTCACTTTTCAGAGCTCCTCAGAGTGATCGTCATAGTAAGCATGTCCAAACAGCAAACTATTTTTATTTTGAACTTAATATCAGATTTTCATATACGTGTTTGTGGTCTTTGGTGTTCCTTCTACAATTAAGCTGATGTCAAAGGCTTAATTAGTCCATTTTTGTTTTGCTATTATGAATATTACGGTCAGGCATTCGATTCGGCTGGCTTCGTTTCCACCTTAAAAACAAAAGAACATTGTTAGGGCTGGGGATGTTTTATGGCTCACCCCCTCTTCAGTGGTATCTGCATATCATACAACTGGGCAGTTACTATCCATATGATATAGCTTCCTCTCTCTTGGACACTTTTATCTCTATTGACATTGTGGGCCGGGAACAAAGAATTGGTGCCTTTTGAAGGTGATTGAGCATTTGAGGTGCCACAAGTTTCGAGGGCAAGAGTCCTGATTCTACTGGGAGTGCTGAATTCAAAAAGCTGAATGCAGTGCAAAAATACTTGCATTCTTTACTGCACTGAGAGGTCCCAATACCATGGAGAATGAGACTACACTAGGAGTGCAAGAGTTGTTTCAGTGAGTACTTTGCGCCACCACCACGTGCTTGATTTGACCACTCTGCTTTATTTCTGTTGAAATATATTGCATGTTATGTATAGTGTAATAAGTTTTCAAACCTATTTTAAATATTGAATTCTTTGTATTTTTTTCCCTGGAACTTTTATTTTTAGATGATGAAGTAATTGGTGTTAGTGTCAGTGTTCGTGATCGTGAAGATGTTGTACAAGTTTGGAATGGAAATGCACTGTTAGTGGGCGAAGCAACAGTTTTAGAAAAGATTTACGAGCTTCTTCCAAAAACAACTTTCAGAGCAGTATTTTATAAGCGTAAGTACTTTCTGAATATTTCAAATTGGAGTGTGTGCAATCTAATGTAATTGATCTACAGCTGTATCATGTGACCTTAAGCATAAACCTTGAGCGAACCAGATTTGCCTAGTAGTAATAGGTTTGTAAATGGGTTTTTATGAGTTTATACTCCAACCCAGGGGTGTGGCATTTAATAAAATATCTGCTTCATTAATCTACTTGTCCTGTTAAAGTCCACGTGGCCCTTTGGTACCAAGCACCGAGGAGACAAATTATGGCAGCATTCTCATTACATCAGAGCTCTGATTATAGACTCTGACTATGCTAGGGCTCATGTTATGGCAGGGTTTGTATACTAGCAACTGCCTGATTTTGCCACTTTTCTGCAAATCTACATACTGGGTCTGTGAGTAGCAGGAAGCGGTAGTTGCAGGGTTGCAATTCCCTTTAGAGTCTGTGCACACCAGCGAACATGCATGTTTAAGGGTTTTCAACAACTCTTCTTTAATCGCTAATTACTGTGAAAGGTTGGAAGTTTTCTCCTGACAAGGTCAAAAGTAAAACTTTTTCAAGGATGGGGACAAAAAGAGGTCGTAATGATCGTGAACTTGCAAACACTCAGCAGATAGTCACACTGTGAAAGGTTGGAAATTATACCCAGGGGCGGCTGGTACCCTTTAAAAGTGTTGGGGCGAGTGCAGTGCCCACCCCCAAATAACAAAATAAAACACCCCTCCCTCAAAGTCGAAAAAAACAACTAGAATAACATTTTAAATAAATAAAATAAATGGTACTTATCCAGGGCTGCACGTCCTCCTCGGTGTTCCACTTCTGAATCTGCTGTGGAAGTCGAGCTCTCCTAACCAATCCAGACGATGCTCTCATGCTATTAAGCAGCATGAGAGAATCGCCTGGATTGGATGGAGCAGGCTTGCTTGACGCTTTTTCAGTCCCTGGAGGCTTGTGCTTGATCTCCACCCAGCTGTCTGAGACAGCTGGGTGGAGAGCTTCAAAGTGTGCATATCACTTTGGCCAGCGCAAGACAGACCGGCCAAAGTGTCATGCGCCTTTTGGAGCAGCCAGCCAGCCACTGCTCCTGTCCTATGCTGCCAATCTGCGGCAGAGGACAGGCCCCACATATGTCTGGGCAGACTGGCTGCTGCAGTGCGCACACCGGAAAAATAAAATGTCAATTACATCTTTTCATTGGCCCTTTATTTTTTTTCCTGCGCAGCTCACACTGGCCGGAAGGTCGATGCTCCCCCGCCCTCGTGAAGAAACTGCTGCTGCACAGACCATGCCTTCAATTTAGTGTCTTTCTTTTAGAATTGGCCTCCTAATTTGGTCTGGGACTTGGCAAGACACCCTTGGTTTGTAGTAATTATCTATCTTCAAATTTGGCTAACTTCACTCTAAATTCCCTGTGGTTGATGGCATTCGGCTCTTTCACAAGGAGTATATCAGGACACAAAGTGGTTTATTTCAGTGACTCCTATCGCAATGTGTGCTTTTTGAGACCCAAAACATATTTTTGCTTCTAGCCAATGTTTGTTATATTGATTAGTGCCCGGCAGCTCCACAATAATGAAGTTTTACCAATACAAGACATACATCGGCAAAATCAAAAGACCAACAAGCAGTGTCAGTCCTATTGTCTTTGCCAATGCTCGTTTGTTTCCCATACTCGTGCCAAAACTGGTTTTACACTGATTTTTCCATTATTAATACTTTTTGTAAACACTAGTATTTATGAAACATGTACTTACTACAGTATTGGAACTTTCATAGATTCCCATGCTTGTATCATTCCCCGTCGGAATGGGAGTCCCCGGTATACATAAAAATAGCAATAGAAACCATTACCAAAACAGAACCTAGGCCCATTCTTGTTTTGCAACCATTCCACCTCCTTTTTGTAAAAGAGACCAAAAAAAAAATGAACAACCAATCTGATTAGCCTCACCCCATAGAACCCTCCTGAGAGAAGCTCAGAACCTCAGATTTTCTACCGCACGTTGTGCTAGGGAGTCTCCACTGGGCTCTGCTCAGTTTTTTCCTATTATCCTTAACTCTACAGTTTTTTCAGCAGTTGTTTTTTTTCTTTTTTTTTTTTTTTTCTTCAGGACTTCGTGTCAAAATGTCTGACAAGGAAAAGAAAGCTCTTTTTTAAAGCCTGTGCAACTTGTGCAAAGAAGAGGTTTTATGTGGAGGACAAACATAAGGATTGTATTTACTGTTTGTACCCTGACCACAAGGCAGCAGGCTGTAAAATATGCCGCACCTTTTCTACAAAAACTCTACGAGACCGTGAGGGACGTCTTTTGACCTGGCTTCAGAAGCTTAAGACAAGGAAAGAACCAGTTTCCAGTGACAGTGACGACACGGCCTCTGCAATATCTTCCAGAAGGTAAGACCTAAAAGGGGCAGAGTCTCCCCTTCACCTTCTGAGGAACGTCCTGGTAAGGCCTTGAAAAAGATCTCTCATAGGTCTGAGAGGCGTAGTCCTGGCGAATCTCCTCACCGAGGTGTAAAGGAGAGGGAAGGACTGTCTAAGGGAGTGATGTCTGAGAGGAAATCCAGCTCGGTTCCTCCATCTTCTCCTCCTGCGGCTCCAAAGACTTTCAAGAAGCCCTCCTCCTCACTCTCTGCTGAGGTGAAATCAATGAAAAAAGCTCCCTCGTCGATGACGCTGTCAACGACTCCGTCGACGAAAGTAGCAAAGGTACAGTCCCAGTCTTGTCTTCCATCTATGACTCCGTCGACGGGCTCGTCGACGGTGAGTTCATCGTCGCCGATGCTATTGCAGAGTTCTGCGTCGGCGACTTCGCCGGTGGTGCCTGTCGTCGTCTATGGTGCTGACGACGTCGACGAGGATGTCGACGACAAGGGTGACGACGGCTACCACCACGACGACGACGGCTGGGGTGTCGACTGTCTCGACGACGACTGCGTCGACGATATCCCTTTCTTCGTCGTCGACGACCTCGTCGATGGTGGAAAAAATTACTATTTCTCTTAAAAAGCGCCAAATTACACCTGACATGAAACCCCCCAGGAGGGTGACTCATCTACCTCCGGCACTCCTTCTGGAAGAAGAGGGATCTGAAGATGATGATGGTCCTTTCGCCTATGCGAATAGCCCTTCTCAATTGCACGTCAAGTGCCAGGACACGGACTCGGAGGGGGATTACGGAGAGGAGCAACAATATGATCCTTCCTCAGATTATCAAGAGGACTACCAGCAGGAGATGGTATCCATGCCTTCCTCCTTGCTAGCGGACTTACAATCTATGCATGTGGACTATAGAAGGAGATTTGCGACGCAACCTCCAGTTCCTGTGGTGGTATCAGTTACGGCTGTTCCTCCTACTCAGCCTGCTATTCCCCAATTGCCCACACCTCAACCAACACTTATGGCTCAAGACGCTCCACCTGTTGTCTCTCGTTCACGATGACACCTCTGATGAAGACCAGGGCGCTGGCGCACTACCAGATCCTGACGCAGAGTGGGATGACTGTCATTCCTGATCCGGCTTCTCCTACACCAGCACCGGTTGATTCCCCCCCTGCAGACATCAGGGGTTTCCATAAGTTGATGGAGAGAGCCTCAAGGAGGTTTGAGCTGCCCATGCACACGGAGCAGTCAGAATGCTTCCTCTATGATTTCAAGGAACCTTACAGGAAAATGGTTCGCTCAATTCCTATTGTTGGTCACGTCTGGGATGAGGGACTGAAAGTAATGAAGAATCCTGCTACGGTAATTCCGGTTTTACCTCGCCCTGAAAAGAAATGTAAGGCTCCAGACGATAGCCCGGCCTGCTTGGTCAGTCAGCCTAAACCAGACTGTCATTTCTCAGGCGGCCCAAAGAAATTCGAGAAATCCTTCAGCTCCTCTCGCCACACCTCCAGATAAAGAGGGAAGACGCCTGGATAATGCGGGCAAGAGGTTTTCTTCCATGTCCAGTCTGTTGGTCAGAGCCGCTAACGCCTTAGCGATACTTGGGCGCTATGATCGCCAGATGTGGTGCGATCTTTCCCCATATCTGGACCAATTGCCTGAAGATGCGAGAAAAGAGGCTAAGAAGATTCTTCAGGAGGGAGAAGTAACATCGGCTGAAGTGATTGACTGTGCAATGGACATTGCAACGACTGCGTTCCGCTCCCTGGCGGGCGCTCCTGTCCTTCGGCGTCAAGGCTGGCTGCGGGCTATATGGTTCCGCCCTGAGGTCCAGAACAAGATCCTGGATCTTCCCTTCGACGGCGAGGCGCTTTTTGGGAAGCATATCGATGATGCTCTCCAGAACATCAAAAAAGACACTGAGATCGCAAGATCCTTAGGGACTCTGCAGTACCGCAAGGTCCCCTTCCGTGGAGCCAGAGGGAGAGGTAATGCCACATATAGAGGAGGGTACCAGCAGCAACGGTATTCCTCATATGCATCGAATTCACAATCTTACCGGCCGAGTTATAACCAGCGGCAAAATCAATCCTCTTCTTTCTCTCGATCGTCTAACAGAGGAAAACAAGGACGCCAAGGGAGGGACGCCTCGAAGCGTCAATAGCGGCATGCTGGCTCTGTCTACTGTCCCTTCTCCTCCTGTAACATCAGTGGGAGGCAGAATCTCTCATTACCTCCACAACTGGCAACGAATAACATCGGACCGTTGGGTGCTGAAGATCATTCAATGCAGCCATACTCTGGTTCGTCCAAGCACCATCTTCCAAGCCCCCTCGCGCCACTGTATCAAAACATCTCCGCCTTCTACGATTGGAAGTCCATCAAATGCTCCTCAAAGGAGCGATCGAACCGGTCCCTATATCACAGCGGGGAAAGGGTTTCTATTCCCGGTTCTTCCTGGTCCGGAAGACCTTAGAAAAGTGGCGCCCTATTCTAGATCTGAGGGAGCTCAACACCTATCTCATCAAACAATCTTTTCGGATGGTTTCTCTGCAGGACATTCTTCGTCTTCTCAACTTGGGGAATTACATGGCCACATTGGATCTAGAGGACGCTTATTTTCACGTACCTATACATCCAGCTCACAGGAGGTTTCTTCGCTTCACAGTAGCCAAGAACCACTTTCAGTTCAATGTTCTGCCTTTTGGACTCTGATCTGCTCCGTGGATCTTTACAAAGGTGTTAGCTCCGGTAGCAGCTTTTCTTCGAAAACATCAACATCCGGTCTTCCCTTACCTGGATGACTGGTTGCTGAAAGCTCCTACCAGACACGCAGCAAAAGAATCAGTCATAGCATGCACACGCCTGTTCGACAATCTCGGACTGACCCTCAACAGAGAAAAGTCAGCTCTTTGTCCCTCCAGAACCACCAGATTTCTGGGAGCCATTCTGGACACGTCCATCAGCACGGTTTTTCCGACCCTGGAGAGGAAAGAAAAACTGATGGACATGGCCTCTCTGCTGTTAAAAAGACAGTCACTTTCAGTACGCCTCTACAAGTCCCTCCTAGGGTCCATTTCCTCCTGCATACCTCTGATCCCTCACTGCAGGTTGCGAATGCGTCCTCTCCAGGAACAGTTGGACTTGCAGTGGCGCCAAGTCGACGGATCCTTCGACTAGGTCTCGGTTACCGTGGCCATGAGGAAGGCCACATCATGGTGGATGAGCAAGGAAAACATTTCTCTGGGCCTGTCCTTCAGGATCGCCACTGCTCCTCACATAACTACAGACGCCTCGCTGGAGGGCAGTATTGCAAGACCTTCATGTGAGCGGCCATTGGCTACCCCAGCATAGTCTTTTGCATATAAATCTGCTGGAGCTCAGAGCGATTCGCTTGGCCTTGCAGGCTTTTTCTTCCATGTATACAGCAGTCTGCAGTTCTAATACGTACAGACAATACGACGGCCATGCATTATATAAACAAGGAAGGCGGCACCAGATCTCGGCTGTTGTCACAAGAAGCCCAGACAATCTGGGAATGGGCAATCCAGCACAAGGTATCACTCCAGGCGGAACACCTTCCAGGTGTTCTCAACAAGGCAGCGGACACGCTGAGCAGACTGAAGTCGGTCTGCCACGAATGGGAACTGGACCACTCCATTCTACAGAAGGTCTTTCACAGGTGGGGCAGGCCCTCCGTAGATCTCTTTGCCATGCCGGAGAACAAGAAATGCCGATTTTACGCAAGCAGGCTTCACCATCCGGGATCGTTGGGGAATGCGCTTTCGATGGCCTGGTCAGGCGCATTTGTTTACGCTTTTCCCCCCATTCCTTTGATCCCCAGACTTCTCAGGAAGCTCAAAGCGGAACCCTGCAAGATGATTCTGAGAGCTCCGGCGTGGCCCCAACAGTTTTGGTTCACAGAACTGCACCTTCTCTCCCTGGACCTTCCGCTTCCATTGCAGCCGATTCCTTCGCTGCTGACGATGTCCCAGGGCCAAGTCTGGCATCTGGATCCGCAGTCTCTGCAGCTCTCGGAATGGCACCTGAGCAGCGAGAATTTCTTGGTTTGACCCTTTCAACAGAATGTAGAGGTTCTCTCTCAGGCAAGAGCACCAAGTACCAACAAGACATACAGGTTGAAGTGGAAGCGTTTCTGCATTTGGTGCCAGCAAAAGGGTGTCCATCCTTTTAATTCGGAACCGCATGAAGTTCTTCCATATATTCTTTCATTTACAAAATCGGGGCTGGCTCACTCTTCCATTAAGGTACATCTTGCAGCCATCTCTCGCTTCAGACGCACATCTTCAGGGCCGTCCCTCTGGTCGGCAAGGATAATTAAACAGTTTCTCAAGGGCCTTATCAGAGTTTTCCCTCCAGTCAAACCTCCTCCTCCTCCTCTTTGGCATCTTAACTTGGTTCTCGCCCAGCTCATGAAGCCTCCCTTCGAACCTATTCATCGGGCAGAGTTGAAATTCCTCTCCTGGAAGGTAGCTCTTCTGCTAGCCTTGACTTCGGCTAGGCGAGTGGGTGAACTGCAGGCTCTCACCATTCAGGAACCTTTTCTCCAGTTCAAAAAAGGTACAGTGATACTGCGTACCAACCCAAAGTTCATACCGAAAGTGCCTTCAGACTTTAATTTGAATAAACCGGTTATACTTAAAGCTTTTTTCCCCTCAACCGGCTACTCCTGCAGAAAGGGCACTTCACTCTCTTGACATTCAGAGGTGTTTAAAATTCTATCTCCAATGTACTAAGGACTTCAGGAAGTCTTCTCAACTATGTGTCCTTTAGTGACCCTCGTAAGGGTTTTCCCCTTTCCAAGCAGGGGATTGCTCGTTGGATTACCAGCGCTATCCAGTATTGTCACAGAGCAGCGGGCAAGCCCCTGGAAGAACGGGTCCGTGCTCATTCCACGAGGGCGATTTCTTCTTCGAGAGCCCTCTTTGCCGGAGTTCCTATCCGGGAGATCTGCAGAGCGGCGACCTGGAGCAGTACCCATATGTTTACAAGGCATTACTGCCTGGATTCTGCGACGCAGTGTGACACAGCAGTCGGCCAGGCAGTCCTGAGGAACCTCTTTCAGTAGTGGTGAGCTTTCCCTTTCATCCCTCCTTCCATGTTACTGTTTTTTCAGCTCTTGCACATTTTTTAACCTTGTGTTTATATTTCCTACGGTTTTCTAAGTATGTTCTGACCATTGATATTGTTATTATGGTGCATATGCTATTACTTTGTTCTTGGTTTTATGATGGCCATGGTTCCAAAAATGTGCTGCCAACTGCTAGCTACTCTGATACAAGCATGGGAATCTATGAAAGTTCCAATACTGGAGTAAGAAAACAAGTTACTTACCTGTAACTTTGGTTCTCCAGTATTGGAAACTTTCATAGATTCCCATGCGACCCATCCTCCTCCCCTGGGAAAGCTCAGCCTCTTCCATCTCCAGTGGTGTGGTTACACAACGGCTACGAAAATCTGAGGTTCTGAGCTTCTCTCAGGAGGGTTCTATGGGGTGAGGCTAATCGGATTGGTGGTTCATATTTTTTTTTTTTTGGTCTCTTTTACAAAAAGAGGTGGATAGGTTGCAAAACAAGAATGGGCCTAGGCCTAGGTTCTGTTTTGGTAATGGTTTCGATTGCTATTTTTATGTATACCGGGGACTCCCATTCCGACGACGGGGAATGATACAAGCATGGGAATCTATGAAAGTTTCCAATACTGGAGAATCAAAGTTACAGGTAAGTAACTTGTTTTCTTATTTGGGCAAGTACCTCACTTTCCTGCTTTGTAGTAAAACTTCCAATGGGATCACCGGACATTCAAGGGCTAATTTTCTCCTCTCCTAAGGCTACGTCTCTCCAGCTGATCAATATTTACAGCCGGAGTCTCTGGCATCGGCAAGAATCACCCACTCTCCATTTGCCAGACAATATCTTGGCCCGTCACCTAGGGTCCTATCATGTGGCAGGTGCCTTAAACCCTACATTTGAACCCAATGGTATAACCCAATATCTATCTACTAGGGCAGACCTAATGTAGGCAATTCTGGAATTAACCTCCCCAGCGAAGAGAATTCTCATAAGGTCTGCCCTCCAGGTGGTAGATTTTACCCTAGTCTATGAACTGCAAGCCTGTAATGGCCACTCGCCCTCTGATGCTACTCCCGCCCCCACGTTTAGGAGAGGATCGTATGCTAGTTCAATCGATTATATCATCCTGGATGTTAGGCTGTGGAGGTAGATGGAAGACATGATGGTGTTAAAGCTGGATGAGAGCGACCACAGTTCTCTAGTAATAACTATGAAGCATCCTGCCTCTTAGATGTATGATAAACAGTTGGATGTTACGAACAATCGTAGGAACGTGAAGTGGGAGGTGGTGTGCTCCTCCCCACACATTCTCTCAGGCATGTATTTAGTTTTTGCTTCTCGCATGGGGGCCATGCTTGACAACTGGGGGAACAATGAAGTGATTTGTAGCTGAGCATAATTTGAGAAGCCCAAAGATTTATTTCTTAAAGAATTCACGAGATTACAGCAAAGAGTTTCACGAAAGGATTACTTGCCCAATCTTGTAGAGAGACAAATAATCCCCTTAGAGCAATTAAAAAAGGAGTTAGCCAGGAGATAAGGGCATGCAGATTTCCATAATGACTTAAAATAAAGCAAGCCAAAGCTGCATGGAAGTGTAAATATTTGTCCGATATTTTAGAGGCATCAGCTAATGATGACATCCAGAAATTCTGACGACTAGTTAGTGCAAGCGGTGGGAAATTCAGGAAGCCTGCAGTAGTCTATTCTGCCCTGTGAATGGGATGCCCTCTTTGGAAACCTTTACTCCAGTGGCTATTTATTAGATCAGGCCTCTACCTGCTTGGTGGATGTCTCCACGTCCAACTTACACTCCACTCCTGTAGTGTTTTCTCCAGCAGAGAATGCTTTTGCTGTAGCCGCATTGAAACAAGGGAAGGCCCCTGGATTAGATAAGATCCCAGCTGACCTTTTTAAAATCATATCCCACCATTTGGGTTCTCAATGCGGTCACAAATGAAATTGTAGTGGGGTAGCTATGCCTGTTACGTGGAAAGGGGCAGAGATTGTCCCTATTTTCAAGAAGGGGAGCCATAGCTCCCCCTCAAAATACTGCCCAATTAGCTTCTTGAACAACCTCCAAAAGGTCTTCTGTAAACAAGTCTTGGAGCAGCTTTTGTACTGAACCAACGAAAACCATATTGTATCTCACCTACAGGCAAGCTTTAGGTCAAAGACTAGTTCAATCGACCAGGTCTCCGCTTCCTCTCAGTTAAGTGGAAGACTGTAGCTATTGGAGGGAGAGAACTCTTTGTAGTGTTTATCGACCGCCGTGCTGTTTTTTTATCTGGTGCCCAGAAAGAAACTATGGGATGTCCTTTGTGGGATGGGGAACCCATGTAATTTGCTAAATATAATCATGTTCCGCCATGAGGAGAACTATGCTAGGGTCTGCTGTGGCACAAGAGGGGAGTTATCCCAGGCAATTCCTATTGACAGGGGTGTCCGAATGGGCTGCACCCTGGCTCCTACCCTCTGTCTTCTTAATATTTACAATTGTATTTGTCCAGTTGTCAATGGACCCCCCTCCCCCCCCCCCGCCTCCAATCATGGCAGACCAGAAAGTTCTGGCTCTTTTTCGCAGACGATACCCTTCTAGTGGCCAAAACTAGGATGGGCCTCCAATCTTGTGGACAATTTCAGCCTGATCTGAATACTGTCTCGGAATCAATGCTATCTAAACTAAACAGATGACCTATTCTAGGAAGAAAAGGGCGATGGGGGCTGTAAATGTAGGAAAGGAAGCTCTGGAAAGGGTTGGGGAGTCTGACTACCTAGGGATCCACTTGCCAGTTTCAGGTTCTTGGGCACCACAGATCCTTAAAAGTTCACAAATGATAAACCATAGAGCGGGTGCAATTCTCAGGTTTGCAAAAAGGGCTTCTTGGTTTCTAATCCTTACAGCAGTGGAAATATGCAAGATGCAAGTAAGGGGTGTGGCACGATATGGTGCTGAACTATAGGGCCACTGTAATATGGGAACCTTGTGCACCACCGAAAACAATTTTATCAGATCCCTAACTGGTCTAGGGAGGGAAACGCCCTTGGTGCCATTAATACTGGACCTAGGTATTAACACTGTTACTGAGTTGACCACTCTGAGGCCATTACTCTACTGGGTGCTTATTTGGGTTACCAGTGAACTCCCCAACTATAGAGGGGGACTTGGTGAGATTATAAAACTGCAATCCTCTATGGAGATTGTCGTTGGCTTATGTAAAAAAAAAAAAAGCATGGATAGGCCTACCCCTACCTAATTTCTGGGAAGATCCATCATCCACCTCGGGCAACGCTGGTTCTGGTCAAGTCGCAATTTTGGGAGAGAGCTGCTGCCCATAACGAACTGTTGAGCTGTGCGGGCAGCTTTACAACACTTTTTCTTTTCTTAACACAAATCAGTGCCCAAAGCAGAGTAATTGTTAAACTACACTCGTCCGGTGCGTGCCCGTTCATTGTTTTTGAGGTTCAGATTTGGAACCCTTTCAATTGCAGCCTATACTTCAACATGGGATTCTGTTAAACCCGGGCACTCGCGTTGCTTTTATTTTTTTTTATTTTTTTTAACTCTCCTAGATGAAACTGAGGAACACTTTGTTGTTTTTCTGTCCAAAATATGCTGAACCTAGAAGTACTTAGATTGTTCCCCTATGCCGGTGCCTAAGTTTGACAGACCGAATACAAGCCCTTAGGATTTGTAAAAGCAATACTTCAACTGTAGTTGTGGTGGCCGTATTTATATTTTTGTATGTAGCATGGTCTATTAGGCAAAATTTGTTATGCCAATCTTAATGAATTGATGTCTTGAGATTGTCCATGCTGGTTTTTAGTAATTTGAAATTTTTATTGTATTTGTGAATATGTTGGAATTTTACGGTTGTATCCATTTATCATGATTTAATGCTATGTTTTTGTTTTAGTATTTTGATATTTTATATTTTTGATGATGGAATTATATTTTTGATCTATCAAGAAACTTTAAAACGTACTAAATAATGCTTAAAAAATGGTACCTAAAATTTTAGAAATAAATGTTTTGTTAAACTTTTCTTGTTATATTTGTATATATATTATGTTGAAAGCAAAAAAATCATCCATCTTTCAATCTTCTGCAATTATTGCCATCTAATCAGAGGATTGTGGGAGCATTCTAGGCAGCTTCAAATTGTTAAGCTTCGCAAACGTCTGTACACATTTTTATGCTGGAACCACTATCCGTAGCAGCAGTGGAAGCTGAGCTAGCATCTTTTCCTTAAAGTGTTCACCCGATTAATAAAGGTTTTCCATTAATGAACGATTAATACAAATTTGAACAGCATAGACAAAGGTGTATACATACATCTTACCTTAAGAATTCTAAAAGATGCCCTTTCAGATTCTTTTCTGCATAGGCTATTCTAGATGAGCGGCCCAACTGCCATAACACACGATTATTGTTTTGTGACTAATTTCATTCTGTGGAGCCTTCAGAGACCTAGAGAACAAGCAACCAACTTTGAAGATCATTTTAGCCTCTGGGTTATATTGAACAATAATATACTAATTTGTTAAATCCTTTTTTATACTAAAAAACAAGCTAGATAATTGCAAGCAGTCTGACTACCAGTTGCTTCATACCACCATCCATTTTAAATACTGAAATTATGTGTCTATGCCAGCTCCTGACTGACTGCCAAAGGCCTCCCTATGACAGCCTTAAGAACTCTCTAAATATTCATGAGAAAACAATTCTTGAAATTCTCAATTGACCTGCCCTCTTTAGTGTAGTTGAGCTGAAAATATATTGGCTCCTAAGGGTAAGAAAATGTTTACCCATCTTCTTTTGACCAAGAATTGACCATAGGGCACCACCGTAAATGTTTTGATAAAGAACCGGAACTGGCCAGAGATCAGCACAGATAATTAGACTTGAAGTCTGTGAATCTGATTTCTTTTTCCCCATCACTTTCTTTTCTTTTTTTTTTAGTATTGATTGATTTGTGCCCCTTTTTACAGCCTCTTTAACCTCAACAAAACTTAAGTTTTAATGAGAACCTGTTCGATAACTTGCCTGGAAATGGGTTCCTGTTTTTCAAAATTTTCTATTTATGTTGTTAGTTAAGCTTTTCCAAGCAAAGGTGCTTTGGTTGAATAAAAAAAAAAACTTTAAACCAGTCCTTTGTTTGTCAAGAGGGAATTCAGATGCGAGTGGTTTACTCAAGAAATAGCTCAATTATCTTTTTCTTTTTTCTTTTCTTACATTTTGAAGCACAAACAATGGCAATTCATCAGTACTAGCATATATTCAAAGTTGCCCACTGCAAACCATGCAGAACATGTCGATCTTCCCATAAGGCATAGTATTACATGTTCAATTGCTGCAAAGCAAGTAACTGCTATCCATGGGGCCTGTGCGAATGGCAACTGTGCTTAGCTAATAATAGCGCAAGTGTTGTAAAACATGTAACATCAAGTGGAATTAGTTTAACATAGCCCAGTAGACCTATATCTGGCCTCAGTTCCACTCTTTTGTCAGTTATGGGAGAAATAGTGGAAAGTTTCTTGACCCAAATCAAGGATTGGGGGTTATCACGACCCAGAGAGATGCATAAACTCTTCATGACATCATGGTCAAATATGAGGCCATGTTAGATCTATTGTTTGTTGTTTATTGCAGGTAAAATAAGCTCTATCTAAAACTGGTAGTGAAGCAGCTTATTTTTTAAAGTTCATGGAATAATTTTCGTCTGAGAACAGCAATTGCACCATTTTGCATCTCTTATGTTAGAACCTAGGTCTAACTCCCAGGCATGTCTACTATTATTAGAGCTTGTCTCTTTTTAAATGGATATCGCCTTGTATAGCCTAGATACCCATCTCATAGAGTCATTAGATCTGATTATTTGAATCACTGGTATGAGCTCTGGTGGCTCCCAGGGGAATCCCTGTATCACCTCACAGATTGTGTCTCAACCTAATGCAAGTAAACTCATCCAGGGTTGTGGTTTTGAATGTACAATTATATTGCTTAATAATAGAGAATATACCCTTTGTTTAGGGATGGCCTTACATGGTGAGTCTGGCTGCAGATAATTTTTACATCACTCCATGTTATTTGGTGAGCGTGAGAATCAGATTTTGAGCTAGGTAGGGTCGCCAGAAAGTATAAAAAGAGTCCCCGGTCCTTCGGTAAACAGCTGTCCAAATCCAGCTAGTAGAGATTCCTTAAACACTTTACGCGAAATTTCATAGAAGGACCCCTGCATAACATAGAGGCAGCTAGGTAGGACCACCATTTTAATCAGGGCTACTTTGCCCATCGGGGACAATTTCAGTATGGTCCAAAATTGTACACTTCCGTGTAATCCCTTTACTATCCTTCCCATATTCAGTTCGTAAAAACGATCTTCCTCTCTGGTGATGTGCATCCCTAGGTATTGGACAGTTTCTAGTGCCCAGGGGAGCTCTAACTGTGGGAGCTAGGACGTCGCACTTCCTTCCACTCGTCCTATCGGGTACAGCTGAGATTTAGCCTTATTGATTCGCAGACCCAATGCTTCCCCAAATTTTTCCAGGGCACAGATTAATATTGGGGTAGAGTGCGCCGGGTGGCTTGGGTACACTAGAGCGTCGTCCGCATAGTGACACTACATGTTTTGTGTCTCCGATTTTTATTTTTTATGCCTTGTCTCTTTAGTACTGATCTTATGTAACATGCCAATGGCTACATTGCTATGGCGAATATTAGTGGTGAGAGCGGACAGCCCTGCTGCGTCCCTTTGTGGAGCGTCATACTTTCAGAAACATATTTTCCTGTACGAACCCTGGCCATTGGCTATGTGTATAATAGTTTTACCCATTTGATAAATTGTGGGCCCAGGCCCATTTTATGCAATACTAGCCCGATAAATTCCCATTTAACAGAGTTGAACGCCGTTTCTGATGTCTAGAAAGGCCAGAGCACATTCTTCTGAATCTGCGTCCAAGGTCTGCATAACATGTGCGAGCCTGCAGATATTCCTTAGGGTATTTCTGCGGGGTATAAATCCCGACTGGTCATCGTGTATGAGTTTGGGAAGATATGGGAGCAGTCTACTCGCTAAGACATGGCTGATGAGCTTCAGATCCACATTCAGCATGGATATTGGTCTGTACGAGTTCGGTAGCGTCTGGTCCTTCCCAGGCTTAGGGATTACCACTGTGAGCACTTCCTGCATTGAACTTGGTAGCTCTTCCTTCTTCCATGCCTCTGCAAGTACCTCTAGCATTCTATCCGCTACCATTCCTGGGTATTGTTTATAGAATTCAGCCATGAGGCCGTCTGTGCCTGGTGACTTAGCTGTTTCATGTGTGTGATCGCAGTCTTTAATTCCGTCTTGGTCATTGGTGCCCCGAGGACTTCCTGGGCTTCTAGGTCTAATCTAGACGTTTCAATCCCTTTCAGGTAGGTTTCTATGTTCAGGGTGTGTGCAGCATTTTGGAGTTCTGTATATACTTTTTTTAAGTGTGCTGCAAATACTGCGTTAATTTCGTGTTGCATATAGACCAGTTTATTCTGTCCGCATATCGCCAGTATTGGTTTGGGTTGTGTTTCCATTTTAATCAGGCGTGCCAGTAGACGGCCAGATTTATCCCCCTTTGTGTACCATCGCCTTCTACTTTTATTTCTACTGTATTTATCCAGCCTGTCCCACTGTTCCCCGACATTTTGTCATTGCTCTGTCCATTTCTGGGGGGCCCTCTACTTCTGTGGGGAGTGCACCTTCTAGTTTTGCTAGGTCTCGCTCTTGGCTCTGTAGGTCTCATTCTATCACTTTCTTTACCCCCACCTCTGTTGACATGCATACTCCTCTAAGTACCACCTTCATCGCATCCCATTCTACTGCCCTAGTGCCGGCTGTCTTCCAATTTGTATCAAAATACCCTTTCAATTCAGTTTCTATTGTGGCCTTGTAGACCGGATCTGAAGTGCTTCAGCATTTATCCTCCATAATGGTATTTGATTAAGGTCTGCACAATGCGTACTCTATTAGTATTGCGGAGTGATCAGATAGATATCAGGCCATGTATTACGCTTCCGTCACTCTGTGTATGGCCGTTGCCTGCATAAAGAAGTAGTCTAATTGACTGTGTATTCGTTGCCGGGGTATGGTAATAATAGGCTTTTTGGTGTGGGTTACGGTGTTGCCAGATGTCTGAGGTCGTAATTAATTTGCATCTGTCGCATGGCCTCCCTTACCCTCGGTTTGGCATCCGGCCTCGGTCGGAGCCTATCCAGTTCTCCGTCAAGAGCACAGTTGTAGTCACCTGCAATTATGAGTTCAATGTCAGGCTTAAGGTGGGCCTGTCTAAGAGCCAATCCCAGGAAATCCCCATCACTATTTGGAGCATATACTTTGAGCAGGCACATATTCTGTCCATCTAAACTACCTTCTACCAAAACATACCTCCCATTCGGGTCCAGGCAGGTCCTTTCCTTTTAAAGGGGACTCCTGGAGCCACCCAGATCAACGTACCCCTGGCATACCCTGAATAAAACGTCACGAAGATCTGCCCCCTCCAACGTCTTTGGACGTATTTAAGACTGTCACCCCATAGGTGCGTTTCCTGCAGGAATGCAATCAAGACCCCGTATCTTTTTAAGTAAGCTACTATTCGGTTGCGTTTAACAAAATTGTTAAGCCCTCGGACATTCCATGTTATAATCTTGTATTTTTGTTCATTTCCCTTAATGTCACCGAATCATCATCACAAGGTTTCCCCTCCAGTTCCCAAAGAGGGTTCTTGTCTAGAGCTGTGCCTTATTGTGACTTCCCTGTGCCTCATTCTCTGCATGGCAGAACACACCTTTCCACTGGTTTGTAACTTTTCCCCATAATTGTAACAGCCCCACTGCCCCCCTCCCACAGACAGTAGTTTCAGACTCTCATAGCTCTACAAATGGCCTAAGGACCGGTGACTCCGCCCCAAACCCATCTTCCCTCACCCCATCCCTAATACCTCACCCTTATCGTTTTAGAATGAAAGCTCGATCTGAGTCTAGTCCAATTAAGTAGTTTCTTCTATGTGGCCAGACCGCCAGTCACTGTGCTACCTCGCAGGACCACTTGGGCTCAGCAAGACCACACATGTGCACAGCAGCTGGAGTGTCCTATTGAGTTCAAGTGGCAGAACCCAGCATTATCACTTCTTCCTATTTCCCCTTTTCAAACCCCCCGTCATCTCTCTCGTCCCCGCCAGAAGTGTTTTCTGTCCGCCCAGTCTCTGCTTAGTATGTTCCCCCTCATTCTTGTCCACTCACAAGTCTTTTATGCCATCTCTCACCGTTCCCAGACCCCACCTGCAGCAGATATGCGCTTCCAGGTCCTCCCATACTCTTCTGGGGTTCCATCAGTTTGTGTCTGGGTCTCTTGTACCAAGCAGAGTGGAGAATACTAGTTCTGTAGTGGTATCATTGCCAGTTCGGTCCGTAAAGTTCCACCCGCTACAACCAGGATGCGCCCTGTGTCCGGAACTCCTCGTGGAGTGGGTCTCCTCTTTCCTGCATCACGGCGCTGACCACGCTGTTGTGTGTGTGTGTTTGTTTTGTTCCGCTGCTCTTGCCGTCACTGTTTCTGGTCTGGTCCGGCCAGTCCTAGAGAGTCCATCCAGTCTATTGCATCTTGAGGTGTTTCGTGAAAGTGGACTCTACCGTCATATTGCACTCTGAGTCTCGCAGGGAATATCCAGCTATATTTGATATGTTCCCGCAGGCGTCGTTTGATTCCTAGAAACCCATTTCGGAAGTCCTGGACTTTTCTGGTGTAATCGGGGAATATTTTAATGGCGCGATCTTTATATTGCGGTGGGCCATTAGCACGGATATGCTGTAATATTATGTCTCTATCTCTGTAAATGAGCAGGCGTGCTATCAGGGCTCTAGGCGGTGATCCTGGACTCTGCGGGGGGGCCGAGGGCTCGGTGGGCTCTTTCTATAGCAAAAAATTTGGAGAGCCTGATATTGTCGAAGGCCGTGCTGATCCAGTTTTCCAAGAATAAGTCCCCTGCTGGCCCTTCTGCTTTTTTAGGAAAACCTATAAACTTAAGGTTGTTCCTCCTCGAACGCCCTTCAGCATCCTCCATTCTGTCTTCTGTACGATTTGACTGGGCTTGTAATGAGGTAACTGTCGTACGGAGCCTCTGGACCTCTTCGCGAAGTGTCACCACCTCCTCTTCAATATTCATGACTCTTTCCGCCACCTTCCGAAGATCTAGGCGTAAGTGGTTTATGTCCATTGAAATTGCATCCATCTGACTCTCCAGTGACACTCAGGAGTCTCTAATGGCCTCCAATATGTCTGCCTTATCCTGTGCCATAGCACCTTGGTTGATCGTGTCTTCCAGGTCTCTTCTCGGCTGTTCTGTTGGTCCACGGCCCGGGACTGTATATTGCACAATTTTGTTAGTCTGCCCCCCTCTCCATAGCTTATCCTTAACCATTGTCTGACCGTGCGCTGGTGTCCCTTTTTTTTCTGGGGCTGTATGTTCCTGCGCACCGTTGTGCTCTTCGTCGTACTTCTCTGCCCCGTTTTGTGTTCTGTGTTGCTTTTGGTGTTGGGGGAACGGTTGGGCACACCCAGGTCCTCTTCTTATGCTTGCGTTTTCTCTTCTGTGCAAGCCTTTGCGGCCTATTCTGGACACAAAGCTATTCTGAGTCAGTCAGTCAAAGATACTTTATTCGACAGCTAAGAGTCATAAAAGCACAGTTCATTGCAAGACATTGGTACATAAAACCTTAAAAAAGCATTAAAAAATTATATTCTAAAAATGCTATATGCAGAGCAGATACAAAGGGATCCCAATTTACAAATTCATCAAACATCTATAGGTCTACAAACAGAGCAGCAATATAAGGTACAAACAAGCAATAAATAAATGACCAAGGTATATTGGATCTGTCTTGTGAGGTACACATTAAATAACCGAGCACACTGACTCTAGAGCCGGCAAGCTTTTCCTGTATCTGATGGCCGCTATTAAAAGCTTGCAACCCCCAAACAAACTGTGGGAGAAGATAGCATCTGAAGATAGGTCAAAGCCGGCCTCACTTGAGCAAACTGTCGGTCTTTAAACAGTGGTAAAATGTGAGACCTGCGCTGAGGATCGTAAAAGTGCAGAAAAACATAAAGTGTAATGTGTCCTGGTCTGAAAAATTGTCGCAGGGACAGGGTTTGAGCGAATCAGGCTTCGAGTAGCCATGGGGAAATGCCAAGAGCCAAGGGACCAGATTCAAACGAAATCTAGTCAATACAAAGCGGTGATATGCTTTGTTAACATAAGTTAAATAAGGCTGCATCTGTGGGCCCATACTCAATAAAACAAAACTCCTCACAGACGGTTTTACTACTTCCACCTCCTCCCTAAGCATCTGCCGCTTGTCCAAGAACTGCTTTTTAAATCTCTGATAGCAGTTTTGCTCAGTGCCCCAGGGTTCAAGAACAGCTCCGGGCGGCCAAGCCATCCGGTCTGTTCTTTTATATAGTTCAGCCAGGGGATGCGCAAGGCCACATCCAGACTAGAGCAGTCGCCAATTATGAGCTGGCCCAGATTTGGTGCTGGGGACGCCCAAGTTCTGAGCCAGCGCAACAACGGTGCAACCGCAATCTCGTCTGAGATATATCCGGCTCCCAGTTCTTCATGCACATTAAAAACGGGTGTTGTGATGGGGACCGCAAGGAGTTTCCGCATATAATTATTCTCAGCTACCTGGATCCCTTTCGCATCCTTATACCCCCAAATGTCACTCCCATACGTAGCCATCGGGATGCATTTTGCATTGTAGATCTTTAATAAGGCAGGGAGTGGCTTAGACCCCAATCTTTTTGCAAAATTCAAGGTAGCCCCCGCGGCTCTGGCCAGGGTGTTCCTTTGAAGTAAGATTTGGGGACCCCAAGATCCTTTTTCATCAAAAACTACCCCTAGATAAGGAAACGTAGGCACCTTAGTCAATTTTGCCCCTTTGCAATAAAATTTGACCTTTGCCGCTTTTCCTGAACCTATAGTCATACTGTGCGATTTCTTATAGTTCGTAGTTAGATCTAATGACTCCATAAAACTTATAAAACAGTTTAAAAGAAGTTGTAGGCCCAATGCAGTTCTGGCCAGCAGAACTGCATCATCTGCATACAGAAGTGCAGGTATCATTTTGGAGCCCGCTCTGGGGATGTCTTCACAACAAGCTATTAGGGTCTCACCCAGTCTATTAATGTAAAGTGTGAACAGCAGAGGTGCCAGAATGCACCCCTGTCTAACCCCCCTTTTTACTTCCCAAGAATTAGTCAAACTGCCATCTGTGTTGTACCTTACTGCTGCTGTAGTGTTTTCATGGGCAGTATGCAGAAAGGACACTAACTCCGCATCTATCCCTAGATCACGTAACACTAACCACAGCTTAGACCTGTTGACATAGTCAAAAGCTGAGGTTGGGTCCATGAAGGCCAGATGTAAGGTACCTCTCTTGGCAATGGTGTACTTTCCAATAACTAGATGAAGGTTTAGGCACTGGTCCAAGGTCCCTTTCCCCTTCCTAAAACCATACTGCAGGTCAGAGATGATATTGGCCTGATTGAGGTATCCTGTAAGCCGATCCAGAATTACTTTCCCCAATATTTTAGCCACGGAATCTAAAAGAGAGATTGGTCTATAACAGGCGGGATCGTCCCGAGCTCCTTTTTTAAATATAGGGACGATAACCGCCTTGGCCCATGATGAGGGGAAACCCTTAGGACACGCTGCGTTCTGAGTCTTACTATTGCTGTTACACTCTCTGCAGCTGTCGGAGAGGGGGGGGGGGCTTCTGAAATGTTCAAACGCTGCCCACTGTTTAGAGTCCATATACCCCCTTGTTCTGGCTGGAGGTTATTTAGTAGGCGGTTCAGGTACAGGCCTTGCTTTGACCAATGTAGGCCTGGTGATATCCCCGTCCGTACTTTCTCCACTACTCGGGGGGGCACTGTCCTCCTCGGCCTACTTGTCCCCCCACTGCAACTACTACTTTCACGGCACTGCTTTTATTGCCAATGTGCTCTGTCGTCACTGCAGCTCCCTGCGTGCAGGTATTTACCTTTCATGCCGGTTAATTTATTTCCTCCTCTTATTTCCTTTTATTGTTCCCCCTTTGTATTTTGTATTTAATCAGGCCCCGCTTCTGTCTCTGTAACCAGCCCATCGCCATTCGCTCCTCCGGGTGCTTCTGAAGCGTCTCCACACACGGAGGGGGTGTTCTGGGCCTTTGGAGGGCCGCACTTCTTCCTGGGTCGTGCTCCGGGGGCACGACGCATGCCACTCCCAAGCTGGCCTACTCGCACTCAGGCCGCTCGCGTCCCGCTCTGCAGTTGCGTCCCACCAGGAGCTGCCACCAGCCTCCCGGCAGCATCCCCGGGGGCCAGGTTCTCTGTGGTTGTTGCAGATCGGTGACTATTCCAGCCCTGTGATGTGTGTGGTGGAATCTTTTTCGGCTGCCACGGCTCCTCCGGGTGCTTCCGGAGCGCTTCTGCTTACGGTGGGGATGTTGTGTGCCCTAGGAGGGACGCGCTATTTGCCGGCTTGTTTCTTCGCGGGCGCGATGCGGGCCACACCCAATCAGGCCTACTTGTATCCCGCTCTATAGGTGCTGCCACCAGCCCAATTGCAGCGTCCCCAGGGGCCTGGGTTTCTGTGGGGGTTGCGGGTGCGGCAGGGATTCCAGCCCTTTTACTGGCTGTGGTGCAGGCTTTCTCGACTGCCACGGCCTTCCTCTGTTGAAGTTAGGCGGCGCCATCACAGCGCCAGGCACATCGCTCGCCGCTGGGTTCTTAAAGGGCTTCGTTTTTCTCCGTTTCTTGACAGTGGTCCGCCGTTTTTGTTGTCGCTGGATCTAGGTGTGTTCTGGCAGCTTTTTTCGAAGTTTTTGTGCTGGTGCTGCCAGGATATGTGCTGTATTCGGTATTCTAGGGCTGGAGCTCTGCTCAAGTGCGACTACCCGGCCATCTTGTCAGGCCACGCCCCATTGTGGGTGGTGTGTTGTGATTAGTGTATGAAAGAGGTCAAAGACCTTTTATTTTCTTGGTTGATTAGGTTCTAGAGACTTTCAATCTCTGGGGAAGGTTTTGTTGAAATGTTTGGTAAATGGTTGTCTGTGGGTTCTCTAGCTTCTGTGGGATGTAAGGGAACCTTTTAAGTGAGGAGCAGCAGGAAGCTGAAGATTGTGAGTTCCTGGAACGTGCAGGGCCTAGACTACTTGTGGATGCCTGCTTTTATTTACTATTCTCTTGTGTGCAGCTAGTGTGCTGTATGCAGTATCCGAAGTGGAAGATGATATAAGGGATTGTGAAGGCAAGTCAGGCTTAAGTGATAAGACTAAGTTGACATTTTATTTCTGCAACATGAAATATTAAGATGTGTGTTGGTGCACATGTGGTCAAGGGCATTAAAAGGTGGTGGCTTGTCGGTGGGGGAGATTGGGGTGCGATTAAGGTTAAGCTTTGATCTGGTTCGATGTTTGTTTCATGTGTGTATAGATGAGATAAATGTACTTTCAAATCTAAATGAAGCCCATTTATCTGGAAAATACACCATTGACTCAGTTCTCCTGGCCCTAAGCTTGATACCCCTGATCAACAGCTAGGATTAAACTTGGAGGACTGTCATTGCTGGATATGACGTGTGTCCCACCTTACAGTCGTTCCATTGAAAGTTTCATATGAAAGTGAACTATGTACAATTCGAGTTTCTTGTATTCTACTTTGAAAAACCTGAATTTCATTATGAAATGTTTTGTCTTTTGCAGCCCATGAAGAACACCATGCGTTTGAAGGTGGACGTTCAAGGCATTAACTGTACCTTCCAAGGAATAAACTTTACTTTGCCATCTTCTTGAGCAAATTCTACACAGAAGGGAGG
Organism: Calotriton arnoldi; assembly: GCA_963921515.1. Taxonomy (NCBI): domain Eukaryota; kingdom Metazoa; phylum Chordata; class Amphibia; order Caudata; family Salamandridae; genus Calotriton; species Calotriton arnoldi. The sequence goes on from CAWUFW010005647.1 coordinate 665,893, forward strand.
GATGCTTGATGGACGTTTGGCTGGAGCACTATGCTTGTCATTTTTAGATATTTTTTAAATACCTTCTGATTAAATATTTGGGCAATTAGTACTCAAAGTCAAAAATATTGTATATATATTTCTAAAGCAATTTTTTTAGACCTCCAAATTTCCTTTTTCTGTATGATCTGGACAATTTATTTGTTGCCGCGATGTCTTTTAGTCCATTTGTATATGACGTTTCAATCGGGTATAAGCCTTCCAGATGTTATGTTAATTGTACTGTCTTTAAATCTAAATGCAAATATGCACAAACATGAAATGCTGCTTTTTTATAAACTTGCTGTACATATAGGAGTAATGGTTTGGTTAAACACACACTTTAGATTTTTTTTTAAACATTCCCATCATGTTGAGATGCTGTCTGTGACTGCCTTGGTCCCAGGAAAGGAAAAAAAATGCGCTGCATTTTTTCAGATTAATCTTGTATTGCACTGACAATAGCACACATACTGTAAATTATCGCCAGGTACTAACGTAAAGCTAAAGATCGTAAATTGATCAATTTCACTTCAGGGGAAAATAGTGGTGGGCGACTTCCTTGTGCCATTTCTCCCGTAGCATTCGTGCTTTTTGACTTGGAGGACTTAATTCCTTTAGCACATTACGTTTTTTGGCCACTGTATTTGACAATTTTATTTGGTGAACTATTACAGTTGAAAGGTCGTCACAATCACGATTTCCCTACTTTTTTGCTACATGTTTTTAGTAAAACGCCTATCTGTACTTTTTAGTTATTTTTTTGTATATGCAGTATTTAGATCTGAAAGCACCGTAAGCAATGCGAGTCATTTTAAGTCGAAGCAGCAGAACTACCCAAAATAACTAGACTGTCAAGGCGGCCAAAAACAGGCTAGATGTGCGAATAGGTCCAAAATCTGAAACTTACAGTAAATTTACTTTTTTTTTTTGTTGCCATTTCTGGGTTTTCAGTTCAGCCCTTCCCGTTACTCTTCCCTATGCTTCAAAGTAGGACTTGAAGTAAGAGCGAGACCTGCGTTAATTGCTGCTAAAGGAAGAGCTGCTACCATGGGTGGAACTATATGAAAGGTGTTTCTGTCGAGGAAGAAAGAGTGCGGATGTGTGTCGGGGATTCACAGATAATCCATAGTTTTGTACGTTTAGAAGCAGGAAAACTGCATTGCCAGATCCTCGTTGAAGTGGATCTAAACATGGTTCCATTTTGGCAAATTTGGTTTTATGTGTCTGTTTTATTAGGGCTGCCAAACTTAAGATGAGCATCTTGGTAGCACTGCTGCTTTCAGAAAGGGTCTGAGTAAATTTCCAGTAGAACTGTGAACGTGTACAATGTTAAACTTTGAGTGCATTTTGTCCTTATTTTTGGAGCTGTCCATAGGTTTTTTTGTTCTAGTACCAAAGATTTATTGGTTTAGTTGCCTTTGAAAGATGCTGCGAAGCACTTGTTCATGTTTGCACCGTTTTGTTTCTGGGAGCCCTAGCCTGCATGGATTATTTTATTGAATTCAAAACAGGAACATCTCTACTCAAAATCACATGCTAAAGAGGGCTTTTGGTGCTTTCATTTGGAAACATTGAGGTTGCACTGATTTCCACACATTTGTAGCAGGAAGGCAAGCATTTACATTGAGTCCGTTTTTAAATAGTTTATATTTTCAGCTATATTTAAACATTACCCAAGTGTGCTTTTCACTTCAATCATGAAAGGTATTTTGTGAGGAATGCTTTGCTTCAGTAATACTCAGGGCCCTGTTTTAAAACAAACTCCTGTTTTGTTATTTCTGGAAAGAAAACATTTTGGAATTGAGAGCCATCCATTACTGAGGTTTAAGTGTTGCAGACCGCCTTTGCCAGGTCTGTTTCTGTGAAAATGCACAAAATGTCCGGATCAGTTGAACTTTTGTTGATGATCACTACTTAAAAACTAGATCACAGATATAAATCTTATTTTATGCAAGCATACCTAATGTTTTCTGTCATGTTACTATGGAATATGGTTGACTTTTATCTTTATCAGATTTGTGCCTTGTGTGTTATAGAGTAAAACTAGTTTAGAAATGTGTTCAGTTTGAACGTCTTATTTAAATAAATTCTATATATGCCAAAACCAGTTTTCTTTATTGTTTTTGCTGTTCCAGTTATTTTGAATAAAGCATTTGTGCATTGAACACCTATAAGCTGTGTACACTATTTCAGTAAATTCCATCTCACCATATGTGAAATCTGAATTACTATTTATTCTGTTTTCTTAAACTCCGTTCTCATGCTCAATGCAAGAACTCCGATAGCCAGCTTGACAAACTATTCTCCATAGACTCAAGAGGATCCACAAATCACCCATAAAGAAAGCGAACTGAACTTCCTAAAAAGGAAGTGTGAAGGGTCTGTGTGATAAGGGTAAGGGTCTAAGATAATGGGGGGGAATGGGCGCTAGAAGCAGAATATTTCTCCACAGTGCCCCTTTTGAATAATTTCTTTGCACAGCAGCATCATGAGTAACACAGGTCAGAATGGGGCTGATGAGCCCGAGAGACCAAGACAGAGAGGACAAGAGACCAAGAAAGTTCCTGCGAGACATCGAAAGACCAGGAAATAGAGGTTCCAGAGAGGGAGCAAATGAAAGAACTTCAGTTGTGCTTTATAGATAAAAAAAAAAAAAAGTACTACGATGTTTAAGTTGGTTATTCATATAGCTCTTCAAGTCCTCATAGGGTCCTGCCCCATTTCTGAGGATGGGACCAGGCAGGAGAGATGGCAAAAAAAGAACATGAGAGAGGAAACGAGATAAAATAGGATTGATTGAAAAAGAGGTATTTCCTTCCCAGAAAATATATCTCACGGGACAAAGAAACAGTTCTTTATTGGTAGATGGCATTAGGCATCTGACCAAAAGGTAAGGAGCAAAGGAAAATTAGAAACCGGATGCAAGAGACGACCGGAAGGAACAAGAGGAGGAAAAAGGTAGTAGTTGGACATGATGGTTGACAGAAAGTGGAATCGGGGACTGGTTGAGTTCTAAAGAAGAGCAATATTCAATAGATACTAGTGCAGGCAAGAGAGTCAGACTACCTACCCACTCCAGTGTCAACAGACCGATCTCTCGTAAGTCTGCTCCATATATTTAAATTCAGGCAAACTACCCACAGCTAAAGAGGGAGCAGGAGGGAGAACTTAAGGGATGACCTGGTTAGGGATGTCAGTTGTTTATTGGTGCCTTAAGGAGGAAGAAGAGTGTTTACCTAGCAGGCAGGGCAGTGCTTAAAATGGAAAATACTAAATAAAAGTATTTACTGTCTTGAAGTATCCTCTTCCTGCTTATAGTTGGTATTTAACCTCTGCAGAAGGAGATTGGGATTGCCAAGCCCGTCTATAGAGCCTACTCCTGTGCTTTCTGCAGAAGCAGTCTTTAGTATGACTACATCTGATACTTGCCCTTCTATTTTGATAACATTTACTTATAAAAAAACCTTTTAAATTGTACTTATCAGCCCCATCTCTCCACTTATGTCTCTTCTAAAAATTCTGTTGAGTTGTAGCAGTTATGTGTTAAATATTTTCACAAAGGGTATTGCAATTTGAATTATGCAGTTTGTGGGTCTTTTGCAGGTTTGCGTATCCATCCCATGTTGTGGGGGCATCTTTGATAATCACACGGTATACTCTTTTTGTGCTTCAACAGCAAAAATTGTACCAAAAGTGGGCTGTATTTCAGGTTATGGGAGTGCCCATGCCGATAGCCAAGAATATTTATTGGGAGCTAAAATTGCTTTTAATGCTGTGATTTGTCTTTTTCTTCCTTAAGTCTTTGTAAAGACAATGTATTTTTGTTTGATGGTCGGGTCACTAGAACTATTAAGCCACTGGATGTCTAACTATAGAGCTGCTCTGCTTATGTTATTTGGATGAGAGGTGAGATTACCTGCCAATGCAAGTTGAGTGCCAAGAGAATGTTCCATTTTGTGTTGGTGGACTTCTTGAGTACTGTTGCTGTAGAAGCTGTTATTGCAAGAGGGTGACAAAGGAGATGACGTGGTGGTTGCTCCAGATCATTGGGATTATCCTGTTACTGTGATTAATCCAGACAGAGATGGGGATTGCTGCCAAGGTGTGGCCATCTGTATGTGTAGATCCAGCGATAAGTTGTGAGTAGTTGAGAGCCTCTAGAATGGCCATACATGATCTTTATTGGAGAAGATGGTCTATCAGAGTAGATGTTCATGTCATTCTGGATGCAGTGGAGGTGGTTTAATATCAGAGATGGCATCCAGGCAGATGTATGCATGCAATATTTTTTTTGTGAAGGGACGACATTTACAGAAGAAAGAATCTGATGCAGTGGGTTTTAGTGAGAAAGGAAGTGTTTGGGACAAAGGTAGAGTAAGGAGGAAGTAAGGAAGGAGAGGGTGGGGAAGAGATTTCAGAGGATAACCTTGGAATAGGTGGGGTATTGACGTGGCTGGCTAAAATGAGGGTGGAAATGGTAAGTGGGCAAAGCAGTTGAAGTGCGGAACGTTTACCTGAGGTGGGCTAGGCCTGGATTGGCTTGTGTTTGCTTTGTTCGCCCTAAGTTGGCCGGGTATGCCCAGACGTGGGTCCCTTGCTCACTTTGCCACTGGATTCAAGCTAGCCTGGCCGATGAAGGGTGTTACCCAGAAACCGGTCCCACAATGCTTGTTTGCGGTTCAGGGAAGACCTGGCTTGGCAGTTCGGGCTGGACTGTTCCCATGAGGCATAGGGTCAAGACTGATTTGCATATAGCTGGGTCTGAACTGAGGTGGCGAAGTGAGCTAAAGAATGATGATGGATTCAACCCAGACCTGAGACTGGGTGAGTGTCTGAAAAGTTTCAGCGCTCCGTCCATCATCTCCTTGTGTCTGGATTGGCTAATCCTACACCACTAGCTCTAGCAATTACCACATAAAGGTTATTGAGTACAGTGTATGTCTTAAATTGCACGAGCACTGAAACATGGTAATGTAGGTAACGGAACTGGTGAAAATTTATGTTTTGTATCTCTATTTCATCCAACTCGTATCTCAGAGGAACGTCCTACCATGACAGATTTCTTTAATAATTTGTGGAAATTGCATCATCCATCTGAATCATGAATGTCAACCAAGGACCAAACGCAAAGAATTTTATAATATGCAACACATGTATGTTATATCCTGTTTTTAATACATATTTTCCTTTTTAAACAAAGTTCTATAAAGCATGACTGGTATTATGTTATGGAGGTTTGGAGAAATTTCAAACTTCTATGCTTCATGGCTGGTTGATATTCTACAAGAAACATATGTTAGCACTATGGGACTGTAGTATAGTTAACGGTATTTTCTGTTTTTTATAGTGTATACCAGACTCACAGGAGTTGGATCTTTTTACAGGAGCCAACATCATTCCAGTTGAACACAACTATAACTGTATAATTGGACATCAAAAGAGGGTATATTCTGTTTTCCATTTGCAGCATAATAGACATAAAATCAGACACTTAGAATGAACATATATACAAGATATGGATAGATTTATTGATGAATATATCATTGGAGTAGTACATGTTTGCCTTCATTTTAAATGTTTCAAGAGGGATTTGTATGTATCTCGGAATGGTGGGGGGAGGGTTTGAACAGAGTTCAAGATTTTAGGAGCACTTCCCAAGAATGTTTGTAAAGTTATCTTTGTTTCTTGAACCAAGGTGGCTTTACACATGGATTCAGTTGTACACAGTGAGGGTGAATCCCCAGAGATAGTTAGTTTTTGCACAATGTATTTCGTCTGAGTGCCATGGTGTAAGACTTTTTGTGTGGCACAAGTGTTTGTAAAACCGTTTCTTGCTTCTACCTAGAGCCATTTGACTGCTTTTAGCTGGGCTGGTGTGATAAGTGTAATCATGCTTCTGAATGCAGGGCAGACTTCAACTGAACATGGTGTACTTTGCCACTACTTGAGAGTAGGGTAATCCTGTAATAGTCTTTACCAGACCAATGAGTGTACTTTCATTTTGAAGTCGATTCTCGAGTAAATGATTTCACTCCTCTCTCTATGGTGTCATGTCCTTTAGGTTAGTCCCATCATGTACATACCGATTACATACATTGTGTCCCATCCACACGACATAACAGTCTTACACAGGTGACCTTTTACCTAGTAGCTTACTTCTGTCTCCAACATCAGGCTCCTGGTACCATATCTTAATCCCTGTACCTGACGTACATAAACATGTCCCCAGGCACGGTAGATTTATTCTGTACACGGTTCATCACTTTTTCATCCATGGCCAACAGCCAGCCATGCATGATCATATTTGTTTAGTAAAGGATTAGCAGGGGATTAGCTAATGTTTTCAAAACATATCGATTCTAGAAAGCCCCCGGAGTGACCACTTTAGTATAAAAGACCCTCACTCCCCCTTAAACAGGCAGAGGAGAATGCCTTCCGAGCTGGACCGAGACTGCAGGCTGATCCTTCGACAGGCAGAGACCTGGCATCCCTTGTGGGGTGCCATCCTTGATGCAGAGACGGGGTCCTTCATTCAGAACCATCAGGTGAGGGGTTAGTACTTCCCCGGGAAATTCTTGGCTCCATTAGGACATATCCTAGCAATTACACATACATGCTTCACCTACACCTCTAGGCTAGGCACGGTTAGGTAGGCTACGCATCGTAGGAGTACGCCAATGCTATTGTTTTATGTAATATGCTTTTATTCAAATTATTTGCACTAAGGTAGAAATGTATCTACTTTTTACGATATTGGTACTAGCAATTACATTTGGCTGCTCCTGCCTTTTGATTGTCGCAGCTAACATGTTTCATACTAGACCACTGGTACTCGTAGTACGGCCCACGGGCTGCCAGCGGCCCGGCAGACCTTCATTGGCGGCCCACGGACCTTGCCTTGCAGTTTCCACGGCCCGCAGTAAACACAGAAGATGACCGCAGGAGCATAGTAGTGAATACGTATTAAATAGGTATTCACTACGTATGCTCCTGCGGCCTTCTTCTGTGTTTACTGCCAGCCCCTGTGACTTCAGGGCACCTTCGGAAAGCTTCACAAAAGGCCCTTTAAAAGTCAGCTGTAAGCGCTTTCACAGCTGACTTTTAAAAGGGCCTTTTGGGAAGCTTCAGAGACAGAGGAGAGGCGGAGGGACCGATAGAGGCGGAGGGACCGATAGAGGCGGAGGGACCGATAGAGGCGGAGGGACCGATAGAGGCGGAGGGACCGATAGAGGCGGAGGGACCGATAGAGGCGGAGGGACCGATAGAGGCGGAGGGACCGATAGAGGCGGAGGGACCGATAGAGGCGGAGGGACCGATAGAGGCGGAGGGACAGATAGAGGCGGAGGGACAGACAGAGGCGGAGGGACAGACAGAGGCGGAGGGACAGACAGAGGCGGAGGGACAGACACCGAGGCGGACACGGGGACAGAGACCGAGGCGGACACGGGGACAGAGACCGAGGCGGACACGGGGACAGAGACCGAGGCGGACACGGGGACAGAGACCGAGGCGGACACGGGGACAGAGACCGAGGCGGACACGGGGACAGAGACCGAGGCGGACACGGGGACAGAGACCGAGGCGGACACGGGGACAGAGACCGAGGCGGACACGGGGACAGAGACCGAGGCGGACACGGGGACAGAGACCGAGGCGGACACGGGGACAGAGACCGAGGCGGACACGGGGACAGAGACCGAGGCGGACACGGGGACAGAGACCGAGGCGGACACGGGGACAGAGACCGAGGCGGACACGGGGACAGAGACCGAGGCGGACACGGGGACAGAGACCGAGGCGGACACGGGGACAGAGACCGAGGCGGACACGGGGACAGAGACCGAGGCGGACACGGGGACAGAGACCGAGGCGGACACGGGGACAGAGACCGAGGCGGACACGGGACAGAGACCGAGGCGGACACGGGGACAGAGACCGAGGCGGACACGGGGACAGAGACCGAGGCGGACACGGGGACAGAGACCGAGGCGGACACGGGGACAGAGACCGAGGCGGACACGGGGACAGAGACCGAGGCGGACACGGGGACAGAGACCGAGGCGGACACGGGGACGGACACGGGGACGGACACGGGGACGGACACGGGGACGGACACGGGGACGGACACGGGGACGGACACGGGGACGGACACGGGGACGGACACGGGGACGGACACGGGGACGGACACGGGACGGACACTGGGACGGACACGGGGACGGACACGGGGACGGACACGGGACGGACACGGACGACACGGACGGACACGGGACGGACACGGGACGGACACGGGGACGGACACGGGACAGACACGGGGACAGACACGGGGACAGACACGGGGACAGACACGGGGACAGACACGGGACAGACACGGGGACAGACACGGGACAGACACGGGGACAGACACGGGGACAGACACGGGGACAGACACGGGGACAGACACGGGGACAGACACGGGACAGACACGGGGACAGACACGGGGACAGACACGGGACAGACTGACCGGGACAGACACCGGGACAGACTGACCGACTGACCGACAGACTGGACCGGGACAGACTGACGACTGCGGGACAGACTGACAGACTGCGGGACAGACTGACAGACTGACCGGGACAGACTGACAGACTGACCGGGACAGACTGACAGACTGACCGGGACAGACTGACAGACTGACCGGGACAGACTGACAGACTGACCGGGACAGACTGACAGACTGACCGGGACAGACTGACAGACTGACCGGGACAGACTGACAGACTGACCGGACAGACTGACAGACTGACCGGGACAGACTGACAGACTGACCGGGACAGACTGACAGACTGACGGGACAGACTGACAGACTGACCGGACAGACTGACAGACTGACCGGGACAGACTGACCGGGACAGACTGACGACCGGGACAGACTGACAGACTGACCGGACAGACTGACAGACTGACCGGGACAGACTGACAGACTGACCGGGACAGACTGACAGACTGACCGGGACAGACTGACAGACTGACCGGGACAGACTGACAGACTGACCGGGACAGACTGACAGACTGACCGGGACAGACTGACAGACTGGACCGGGACAGACTGACAGACTGACCGGGACAGACTGGACAGACTGACCGGGACAGACTGACAGGACAGACCGGGACAGACAGACAGGACAGACAGACAGGACAGACAGACAGACAGGACGAGACAGACTGACGGGACAGACAGACAGGACAGACAGACTGGGACAGAACAGACAGACTGGGACAGACAGACTGGGACAGACAGACTGGGACAGACAGACTGGGACAGACAGACTGGGACAGGACAGACTGGGACAGACTGACTGGGAGCAGACTGACTGGGACAGACTGACTGGGACAGACAGACTGGGACAGACAGACTGGGACAGACAGACTGGGACAGACTGACTGGGACAGACGACTGACTGGGACAGACTGACTGGGACAGACATGACTGGGACAGACAGACTGGGACAGACAGACTGACTGGGACAGACTGACTGGGACAGACTGACTGGGACAGACTGACTGGGACAGACTGACTGGGACAGACAGACTGACTGGGACAGACTGACTGGGACAGACAGACTGGGACAGACAGACTGGGACAGACAGACTGGGACAGACTGACTGGGACAGACTGACTGGGACAGACTGACTGGGACAGACTGACTGGGACAGACAGACTGGGACAGACAGACTGGGACAGACAGACTGGGACAGACTGACTGGGACAGACTGACTGGGACAGACTGACTGGGACAGACTGACTGGGACAGACAGACTGGGACAGACAGACTGGGACAGACTGGACTGGGACAGACTGACTGGGACAGACAGACTGGGACAGACTGACTGGGACAGACTGACTGGGACAGACTGACTGGGACAGACTGACTGGGACAGACTGACTGGGACAGACAGACTGACTGGGACAGACAGACTGACTGGGACAGACTGACTGGGACAGACAGACTGGGACAGACAGACTGGGACAGACAGACTGGGACAGACTGACTGGGACAGACTGACTGGGACAGACTGACTGGGACAGACTGACTGGGACAGACTGACTGGGACAGACTGACTGGGACAGACAGACTGGACAGACAGACTAGACTGGGACAGACTGACTGGGACAGACTGACTGGGACAGACTGACTGGGACAGACTGACTGGGACAGACTGACTGGGACAGACAGACTGGGACAGACAGACTGGGACAGACAGACTGGGACAGACGACTGGGACAGACTGACTGGGACAGACTGACTGGGACAGACTGACTGGGACAGACTGACTGGGACAGACTGACTGGGACAGACAGACTGGGACAGACAGACTGGGACAGACAGACTGGGACAGACAGACTGGGACAGACTGACTGGGACAGACTGACTGGGACAGACAGACTGGGACAGACAGACTGGGACAGACAGACTGGGACAGACAGACTGGGACAGACAGACTGGGACAGACTGACTGGGACAGACTGACTGGGACAGACTGACTGGGACAGACAGACTGACTGGGACAGACTGACTGGGACAGACTGACTGGGACAGACAGACTGGGACAGACAGACTGGGACAGACAGACTGGGACAGACAGACTGGGACAGACAGACCAGGACAGACTGACTGGGACAGACTGACTGGGACAGACAGACTGGGACAGACAGACTGGGACAGACAGACTGGGACAGACAGACTGGGACAGACTGACTGGGACAGACTGACTGGGACAGACTGACTGGGACAGACTGACTGGGACGAGACTGACTGGGACAGACAGACTGGGACAGACAGACTGGGACAGACAGACTGGGACAGACAGACTGGGACAGACAGACAGACAGACAGACAGACAGGACAGACAGACAAGACAGACAGACAGGACAGACAGACAGGACAGACAGACAGGACAGACAGACAGGACAGACAGACAGGACAGACAGACAGGACAGACAGACAGGACAGACAGACAGGACAGACAGACAGGACAGACAGACAGGACAGACAGACAGGACAGACAGACAGACAGACAGACAGACAGACAGACAGACAGACAGACAGACAGACAGACAGACAGACAGACAGGACAGACAGACAGGACAGACAGAACAGACAGACAGACAGGACAGACAGACAGACAGACAGACAGACAGACAGACAGGACAGACAGGACAGACAGACAGGACAGACAGACAGGACAGACAGACAGGACAGACAGACAGGACAGACAGACAGGACAGACAGACAGGACAGACAGACAGGACAGACAGGACAGACAGACAGGACAGACAGGACAGACAGACAGACAGACAGACAGACAGGACAGACAGACAGGACAGACAGGACAGACAGACAGGACAGACAGGACAGACAGGACAGACAGACAGACAGGACAGACAGGACAGACAGGACAGACAGACAGACAGGACAGACAGACAGACAGACAGACAGACAGGACAGACAGACAGACAGACAGGACAGACAGACAGACAGGACAGACAGACAGACAGACAGACAGACAGACAGACAGACAGACAGGACAGACAGACAGGACAGACAGACAGGACAGACAGACAGACAGGACAGACAGACAGGACAGACAGACAGACAGACAGACAGACAGGACAGACAGACAGGACAGACAGACAGGACAGACAGACAGGACAGACAGACAGGACAGACAGACAGGACAGACAGGACAGACAGGACAGACAGGACAGACAGACAGGACAGACAGACAGACAGACAGACAGACAGACAGACAGACAGGACAGACAGACAGACAGGACAGACAGGACAGACAGACAGGACAGACAGACAGGACAGACAGGACAGACAGACAGACAGGACAGACAGGACAGACAGACAGGACAGACAGACAGACAGGACAGACAGACAGACAGACAGACAGGACAGACAGACAGGACAGACAGGACAGACAGGACAGACAGGACAGACAGACAGGACAGACAGACAGACAGACAGGACAGACAGACAGACAGGACAGACAGACAGACAGGACAGACAGACAGACAGACAGACAGGACAGACAGACAGACAGACAGGACAGACAGACAGACAGACAGACAGACAGACAGACAGACAGGACAGACAGGACAGACAGACAGACAGGACAGACAGGACAGACAGGACAGACAGGACAGACAGGACAGACGGACAGACAGACAGACAGGACAGACAGACAGACAGACAGGACAGACAGACAGACAGGACAGACAGACAGGACAGACAGACAGACAGACAGACAGACAGGACAGACAGACAGGACAGACAGGACAGACAGGACAGACAGACAGGACAGACAGGACAGACAGGACAGACAGGACAGACAGGACAGACAGACAGACAGACAGACAGACAGACAGACAGACAGGACAGACAGGACAGACAGACAGGACAGACAGACAGGACAGACAGACAGGACAGACAGACAGGACAGACAGACAGGACAGACAGACAGGACAGACAGACAGACAGGACAGACAGACAGACAGACAGACAGACAGACAGACAGACAGGACAGACAGACAGACAGGACAGACAGACAGACAGGACAGACAGGACAGACAGGACAGACAGGACAGACAGACAGACAGACAGACAGACAGGACAGACAGACAGGACAGACAGACAGACAGACAGGACAGACAGACAGGACAGACAGACAGACAGACAGACAGACAGACAGACAGGACAGACAGACAGGACAGACAGACAGGACAGACAGACAGGACAGACAGGACAGACAGGACAGACAGGACAGACAGACAGGACAGACAGACAGGACAGACAGACAGACAGACAGGACAGACAGACAGGACAGACAGACAGGACAGACAGAACAGACAGACAGACAGGACAGACAGACAGGACAGACAGACAGACAGACAGACAGACAGACAGACAGACAGACAGACAGACAGACAGACAGACAGACAGGACAGACAGACAGGACAGACAGACAGGACAGACAGACAGACAGGACAGACAGGACAGACAGACAGGACAGACAGACAGGACAGACAGGACAGACAGGACAGACAGGACAGACAGACAGGACAGACAGACAGACAGACAGACAGACAGACAGACAGACAGGACAGACAGACAGACAGGACAGACAGGACAGACAGACAGGACAGACAGACAGACAGACAGGACAGACAGACAGACAGACAGGACAGACAGGACAGACAGACAGGACAGACAGACAGACAGACAGACAGGACAGACAGACAGGACAGACAGACAGGACAGACAGGACAGACAGGACAGACAGGACAGACAGACAGGACAGACAGACAGACAGACAGGACAGACAGACAGGACAGACAGACAGACAGACAGACAGGACAGACAGGACAGACAGACAGGACAGACAGACAGACAGACAGGACAGACAGACAGGACAGGACAGACAGACAGACAGGACAGACAGACAGACAGGACAGACAGGACAGACAGACAGACAGGACAGACAGGACAGACAGACAGACAGACAGACAGACAGACAGACAGACAGACAGACAGACAGGACAGACAGACAGACAGACAGGACAGACAGGACAGACAGACAGGACAGACAGACAGACAGACAGACAGACAGGACAGACAGGACAGACAGGACAGACAGGACAGACAGACAGACAGGACAGACAGACAGACAGGACAGACAGACAGACAGACAGACAGGACAGACAGACAGGACAGACAGGACAGACAGACAGGACAGACAGACAGGACAGACAGACAGGACAGACAGACAGGACAGACAGACAGGACAGACAGGACAGACAGACAGACAGACAGGACAGACAGACAGACAGACAGACAGACAGACAGACAGGACAGACAGGACAGACAGACAGACAGACAGACAGACAGACAGGACAGACAGACAGACAGGACAGACAGACAGGACAGACAGACAGACAGACAGACAGACAGACAGACAGACAGACAGACAGACAGGACAGACAGACAGGACAGACAGACAGGACAGACAGACAGGACAGACAGACAGGACAGACAGACAGGACAGACAGACAGGACAGACAGACAGGACAGACAGGACAGACAGACAGACAGACAGGACAGACAGACAGGACAGACAGACAGGACAGACAGGACAGACAGGACAGACAGACAGACAGACAGGACAGACAGACAGACAGACAGACAGGACAGACAGACAGGACAGACAGACAGGACAGACAGACAGGACAGACAGACAGACAGACAGGACAGACAGGACAGACAGACAGGACAGACAGGACAGACAGACAGACAGGACAGACAGACAGGACAGACAGACAGGACAGACAGACAGGACAGACAGACAGACAGACAGACAGACAGACAGGACAGACAGACAGACAGACAGGACAGACAGACAGGACAGACAGACAGGACAGACAGACAGGACAGACAGACAGGACAGACAGACAGGACAGACAGACAGACAGGACAGACAGACAGACAGACAGACAGACAGGACAGACAGACAGACAGGACAGACAGACAGACAGGACAGACAGGACAGACAGGACAGACAGACAGGACAGACAGACAGACAGACAGACAGACAGACAGACAGACAGGACAGACAGACAGACAGACAGACAGACAGGACAGACAGACAGGACAGACAGACAGGACAGACAGACAGGACAGACAGACAGACAGACAGACAGACAGACAGACAGGACAGACAGGACAGACAGACAGGACAGACAGACAGGACAGACAGGACAGACAGACAGACAGACAGACAGGACAGACAGACAGACAGGACAGACAGACAGGACAGACAGGACAGACAGGACAGACAGGACAGACAGACAGGACAGACAGACAGACAGGACAGACAGACAGGACAGACAGACAGGACAGACAGACAGGACAGACAGACAGACAGACAGGACAGACAGACAGACAGGACAGACAGGACAGACAGACAGGACAGACAGACAGGACAGACAGACAGACAGACAGACAGACAGACAGACAGACAGGACAGACAGACAGGACAGACAGACAGGACAGACAGGACAGACAGGACAGACAGACAGACAGACAGACAGACAGACAGACAGGACAGACAGACAGACAGACAGACAGACAGACAGGACAGACAGACAGACAGACAGACAGGACAGACAGGACAGACAGACAGACAGACAGACAGGACAGACAGGACAGACAGACAGACAGGACAGACAGACAGGACAGACAGGACAGACAGGACAGACAGACAGACAGACAGACAGGACAGACAGACAGACAGACAGACAGACAGGACAGACAGACAGGACAGACAGACAGACAGACAGACAGGACAGACAGGACAGACAGGACAGACAGACAGACAGGACAGACAGACAGGACAGACAGACAGGACAGACAGGACAGACAGACAGACAGACAGACAGGACAGACAGACAGGACAGACAGACAGGACAGACAGACAGACAGACAGACAGACAGACAGACAGACAGACAGGACAGACAGACAGACAGACAGACAGGACAGACAGACAGGACAGACAGGACAGACAGACAGGACAGACAGACAGACAGACAGACAGACAGGACAGACAGGACAGACAGACAGGACAGACAGACAGACAGGACAGACAGACAGACAGACAGACAGACAGACAGACAGACAGACAGACAGACAGACAGACAGACAGACAGACAGACAGACAGACAGACAGACAGACAGACAGGACAGACAGGACAGACAGACAGACAGGACAGACAGACAGACAGACAGACAGACAGGACAGACAGACAGGACAGACAGACAGGACAGACAGGACAGACAGACAGACAGACAGACAGGACAGACAGACAGACAGGACAGACAGACAGACAGGACAGACAGACAGACAGACAGACAGACAGACAGACAGACAGACAGACAGGACAGACAGACAGACAGACAGACAGACAGACAGACAGACAGGACAGACAGACAGACAGACAGACAGGACAGACAGACAGGACAGACAGACAGACAGACAGACAGGACAGACAGACAGACAGGACAGACAGACAGACAGACAGACAGACAGACAGACAGGACAGACAGACAGACAGACAGACAGACAGACAGACAGACAGACAGACAGACAGACAGGACAGACAGACAGACAGGACAGACAGGACAGACAGACAGGACAGACAGACAGACAGACAGGACAGACAGACAGACAGACAGACAGACAGACAGGACAGACAGACAGGACAGACAGACAGGACAGACAGACAGACAGACAGACAGGACAGACAGACAGACAGACAGGACAGACAGGACAGACAGGACAGACAGGACAGACAGACAGACAGGACAGACAGACAGACAGACAGACAGACAGACAGGACAGACAGACAGACAGACAGACAGGACAGACAGACAGACAGACAGACAGACAGACAGACAGACAGACAGGACAGACAGGACAGACAGACAGGACAGACAGACAGGACAGACAGACAGGACAGACAGGACAGACAGACAGACAGACAGACAGACAGACAGACAGACAGGACAGACAGACAGACAGACAGGACAGACAGACAGACAGACAGACAGACAGACAGACAGACAGGACAGACAGACAGGACAGACAGACAGACAGACAGACAGACAGACAGACAGACAGGACAGACAGACAGACAGACAGACAGACAGACAGACAGACAGACAGACAGACAGACAGACAGACAGGACAGACAGACAGGACAGACAGACAGACAGACAGACAGACAGGACAGACAGGACAGACAGGACAGACAGGACAGACAGACAGACAGACAGGACAGACAGACAGACAGACAGACAGACAGACAGACAGGACAGACAGACAGGACAGACAGACAGACAGACAGGACAGACAGACAGACAGGACAGACAGACAGACAGACAGACAGACAGACAGGACAGACAGACAGACAGACAGACAGGACAGACAGACAGACAGGACAGACAGACAGACAGACAGACAGACAGGACAGACAGACAGGACAGACAGACAGACAGGACAGACAGGACAGACAGGACAGACAGACAGACAGGACAGACAGACAGACAGACAGGACAGACAGACAGACAGGACAGACAGACAGACAGACAGACAGACAGGACAGACAGACAGACAGACAGACAGACAGGACAGACAGACAGGACAGACAGACAGGACAGACAGACAGACAGGACAGACAGACAGACAGACAGACAGACAGGACAGGACAGACAGACAGACAGGACAGACAGGACAGACAGACAGGACAGACAGACAGACAGACAGACAGGACAGACAGACAGGACAGACAGACAGACAGACAGACAGACAGGACAGACAGGACAGACAGACAGACAGACAGACAGACAGGACAGACAGACAGGACAGACAGACAGACAGACAGACAGGACAGACAGACAGACAGACAGACAGACAGACAGGACAGACAGACAGACAGACAGACAGACAGACAGACAGGACAGACAGACAGGACAGACAGACAGACAGACAGGACAGACAGACAGACAGACAGACAGACAGGACAGACAGACAGGACAGACAGACAGACAGACAGACAGACAGACAGACAGGACAGACAGACAGACAGACAGACAGACAGACAGACAGACAGGACAGACAGGACAGACAGACAGACAGACAGGACAGACAGACAGACAGGACAGACAGACAGACAGACAGGACAGACAGACAGACAGACAGGACAGACAGACAGGACAGACAGACAGGACAGACAGACAGACAGACAGACAGGACAGACAGACAGGACAGACAGGACAGACAGACAGGACAGACAGACAGGACAGACAGACAGGACAGACAGACAGACAGACAGGACAGACAGACAGGACAGACAGGACAGACAGACAGGACAGACAGACAGGACAGACAGGACAGACAGACAGACAGACAGACAGACAGACAGACAGACAGACAGACAGACAGACAGGACAGACAGACAGACAGACAGACAGACAGACAGACAGACAGACAGACAGACAGACAGACAGACAGACAGACAGACAGACAGACAGACAGACAGACAGACAGACAGACAGGACAGACAGGACAGACAGGACAGACAGACAGGACAGACAGACAGACAGACAGACAGACAGACAGACAGACAGACAGACAGGACAGACAGACAGGACAGACAGACAGGACAGACAGACAGGACAGACAGGACAGACAGACAGGACAGACAGACAGGACAGACAGGACAGACAGGACAGACAGACAGACAGACAGACAGGACAGACAGGACAGACAGACAGACAGACAGACAGACAGACAGACAGACAGACAGGACAGACAGACAGGACAGACAGACAGGACAGACAGACAGACAGGACAGACAGACAGGACAGACAGACAGACAGACAGACAGGACAGACAGACAGGACAGACAGACAGACAGACAGACAGACAGACAGACAGACAGACAGACAGACAGACAGACAGACAGACAGACAGACAGACAGACAGACAGACAGACAGACAGACAGACAGACAGACAGACAGACGGACAGACAGACAGACAGACAGACAGACAGGACAGACAGGACAGACAGACAGACAGACAGACAGACAGACAGACAGACAGACAGACAGACAGACAGACAGACAGACAGACAGACAGACAGGACAGACAGACAGACAGGACAGACAGGACAGACAGACAGACAGGACAGACAGACAGGACAGACAGACAGGACAGACAGACAGGACAGACAGACAGGACAGACAGACAGACAGACAGGACAGACAGACAGACAGACAGACAGACAGACAGGACAGACAGGACAGACAGACAGACAGACAGACAGACAGACAGACAGGACAGACAGGACAGACAGACAGGACAGACAGACAGACAGACAGGACAGACAGACAGACAGACAGACAGACAGACAGACAGGACAGACAGACAGACAGACAGACAGACAGACAGGACAGACAGACAGGACAGACAGACAGACAGACAGACAGACAGACAGACAGACAGACAGACAGACAGACAGACAGGACAGACAGACAGACAGGACAGACAGACAGACAGACAGACAGACAGACAGACAGACAGACAGACAGACAGACAGGACAGACAGACAGGACAGACAGGACAGACAGGACAGACAGGACAGACAGGACAGACAGGACAGACAGACAGACAGACAGACAGACAGACAGACAGACAGACAGACAGACAGACAGACAGACAGACAGACAGACAGACAGACAGGACAGACAGACAGACAGACAGACAGACAGACAGACAGACAGGACAGACAGACAGACAGACAGACAGGACAGACAGACAGACAGACAGACAGGACAGACAGGACAGACAGACAGGACAGACAGACAGACAGACAGACAGACAGACAGACAGACAGACAGACAGACAGACAGACAGACAGACGGACAGACAGACAGACAGACAGACAGACAGACAGACAGACAGACAGGACAGACAGACAGACAGGACAGACAGACAGACAGACAGACAGACAGACAGACAGGACAGACAGGACAGACAGACAGACAGGACAGACAGACAGACAGACAGACAGACAGGACAGACAGGACAGACAGGACAGACAGACAGGACAGACAGACAGGACAGACAGACAGGACAGACAGACAGGACAGACAGACAGGACAGACAGACAGGACAGACAGACAGACAGACAGACAGACAGACAGACAGGACAGACAGACAGACAGACAGACAGGACAGGACAGACAGACAGGACAGACAGACAGACAGACAGACAGACAGGACAGACAGGACAGACAGGACAGACAGACAGGACAGACAGACAGACAGGACAGACAGGACAGACAGACAGGACAGACAGACAGGACAGACAGACAGACAGGACAGACAGACAGACAGACAGACAGACAGGACAGACAGACAGGACAGACAGGACAGACAGGACAGACAGGACAGACAGACAGGACAGACAGACAGACAGGACAGACAGACAGGACAGACAGACAGACAGACAGACAGGACAGACAGGACAGACAGACAGACAGACAGACAGACAGACAGACAGACAGGACAGACAGGACAGACAGGACAGACAGACAGACAGACAGACAGACAGACAGGACAGACAGACAGGACAGACAGACAGACAGACAGGACAGACAGACAGGACAGACAGACAGACAGGACAGACAGGACAGACAGACAGGACAGACAGACAGGACAGACAGACAGGACAGACAGACAGACAGACAGACAGACAGACAGGACAGGACAGACAGGACAGACAGACAGACAGACAGACAGACAGGACAGACAGACAGGACAGACAGACAGACAGACAGACAGGACAGACAGACAGACAGACAGACAGACAGACAGACAGACAGACAGACAGGACAGACAGGACAGACAGGACAGACAGACAGGACAGACAGGACAGACAGGACAGACAGACAGACAGGACAGACAGACAGACAGACAGACAGACAGGACAGACAGACAGGACAGACAGGACAGACAGGACAGACAGGACAGACAGACAGGACAGACAGACAGGACAGACAGACAGACAGGACAGACAGACAGGACAGACAGACAGGACAGACAGACAGACAGACAGACAGACAGACAGACAGACAGACAGACAGACAGACAGACAGACAGACAGGACAGACAGACAGACAGACAGGACAGACAGACAGACAGACAGACAGACAGACAGACAGACAGACAGACAGACAGACAGGACAGACAGACAGACAGACAGACAGGACAGACAGACAGGACAGACAGACAGGACAGACAGACAGACAGACAGACAGACAGGACAGACAGACAGGACAGACAGGACAGACAGACAGGACAGACAGACAGACAGGACAGACAGACAGGACAGACAGACAGGACAGACAGACAGGACAGACAGACAGACAGGACAGACAGACAGGACAGACAGACAGGACAGACAGACAGGACAGACAGACAGACAGACAGACAGACAGACAGACAGACAGACAGGACAGACAGACAGGACAGACAGGACAGACAGGACAGACAGACAGACAGACAGGACAGACAGACAGACAGACAGACAGACAGACAGGACAGACAGACAGACAGGACAGACAGACAGGACAGACAGACAGACAGACAGACAGACAGACAGGACAGACAGACAGGACAGACAGACACGGACAGACAGGACAGACAGACAGACAGACAGACAGGACAGACAGACAGACAGAGACAGGACAGACAGACAGACAGGACAGACAGACAGGACAGACAGGACAGACAGACAGACAGACAGACAGACAGGACAGACAGGACAGACAGGACAGACAGGACAGACAGACAGGACAGACAGACAGGACAGACAGGACAGACAGACAGACAGACAGACAGACAGACAGACAGGACAGACAGGACAGACAGGACAGACAGGACAGACAGGACAGACAGGACAGACAGACAGACAGACAGGACAGACAGGACAGACAGACAGACAGGACAGACAGACAGGACAGACAGACAGACAGACAGACAGGACAGACAGACAGGACAGACAGGACAGACAGGACAGACAGACAGACAGACAGACAGACAGGACAGACAGGACAGACAGACAGACAGGACAGACAGGACAGACAGACAGACAGACAGACAGACAGACAGACAGGACAGACAGACAGACAGACAGGACAGACAGACAGGACAGACAGACAGACAGACAGACAGGACAGACAGACAGGACAGACAGACAGACAGACAGACAGGACAGACAGACAGGACAGACAGACAGGACAGACAGACAGACAGGACAGACAGACAGGACAGACAGACAGGACAGACAGGACAGACAGACAGGACAGACAGACAGACAGGACAGACAGGACAGACAGACAGACAGACAGACAGACAGGACAGACAGGACAGACAGACAGGACAGACAGGACAGACAGACAGACAGACAGGACAGACAGGCAGACAGACAGGACAGACAGACAGACAAGACAGACAGACAGGACAGACAGGACAGACAGACAGACAGACAGACAGACAGGACAGACAGACAGACAGACAGACAGACAGGACAGACAGACAGACAGACAGACAGACAGGACAGACAGACAGGACAGACAGACAGGACAGACAGACAGACACAGACAGGACAGACAGACAGACAGACAGACAGACAGGACAGACAGACAGGACAGACAGGACAGACAGACAGACAGACAGACAGACAGACAGACAGACAGACAGACAGACAGACAGACAGGACAGACAGACAGGACAGACAGACAGACAGACAGACAGACAGACAGACAGACAGGACAGACAGGACAGACAGGACAGACAGACAGACAGACAGACAGACAGACAGACAGACAGGACAGACAGACAGGACAGACAGGACAGACAGACAGACAGACAGGACAGACAGGACAGACAGGACAGACAGGACAGACAGACAGACAGACAGGACAGACAGGACAGACAGACAGACAGACAGGACAGACAGACAGACAGACAGACAGGACAGACAGACAGACAGACAGACAGGACAGACAGACAGACAGACAGACAGACAGACAGACAGACAGGACAGACAGACAGACAGACAGGACAGACAGACAGACAGACAGACAGACAGACAGACAGACAGGACAGACAGGACAGACAGACAGACAGACAGACAGACAGACAGACAGGACAGACAGACAGACAGACAGGACAGACAGACAGACAGACAGGACAGACAGACAGACAGACAGGACAGACAGACAGACAGACAGACAGACAGACAGACAGACAGGACAGACAGACAGACAGGACAGACAGGACAGACAGACAGACAGACAGACAGGACAGACAGGACAGACAGACAGACACAGGACAGACAGACAGACAGACAGACAGACAGACAGGACAGACAGACAGGACAGACAGGACAGACAGACAGGACAGACAGACAGGACAGACAGACAGACAGGACAGACAGACAGACAGACAGACAGACAGGACAGACAGACAGGACAGACAGGACAGACAGGACAGACAGGACAGACAGACAGACAGGACAGACAGACAGGACAGACAGGACAGACAGGACAGACAGGACAGACAGACAGACAGACAGGACAGACAGACAGACAGGACAGACAGACAGACAGACAGGACAGACAGACAGACACAGACAGACAGACAGGACAGACAGGACAGACAGACAGGACAGACAGACAGACAGGACAGACAGACAGGACAGACAGACAGACAGGACAGACAGGACAGACAGACAGACAGACAGGACAGACAGACAGACAGACAGACAGGACAGACAGACAGACAGACAGACAGACAGACAGACAGACAGGACAGACAGACAGACAGACAGACAGGACAGACAGACAGGACAGACAGACAGACAGACAGACAGACAGGACAGACAGACAGACAGACAGGACAGACAGACAGGACAGACAGACAGACAGGACAGACAGACAGGACAGACAGGACAGACAGACAGACAGACAGACAGGACAGACAGACAGGACAGACAGGACAGACAGGACAGACAGGACAGACAGGACAGACAGACAGACAGACAGGACAGACAGACAGACAGACAGACAGGACAGACAGACAGACAGGACAGACAGACAGACAGGACAGACAGACAGGACAGACAGACAGGACAGACAGACAGACAGGACAGACAGACAGACAGGACAGACAGACAGACAGACAGACAGACAGGACAGACAGACAGACAGACAGACAGACAGACAGACAGACAGGACAGACAGACAGACAGACAGGACAGACAGACAGACAGACAGACAGGACAGACAGGACAGACAGACAGACAGACAGACAGGACAGACAGGACAGACAGACAGACAGACAGACAGACAGGACAGACAGACAGACAGACAGGACAGACAGGACAGACAGACAGACAGACAGACAGGACAGACAGACAGACAGACAGACAGGACAGACAGACAGGACAGACAGACAGGACAGACAGACAGACAGGACAGACAGACAGACAGACAGACAGACAGGACAGACAGACAGGACAGACAGACAGACAGGACAGACAGACAGACAGGACAGACAGACAGGACAGACAGACAGGACAGACAGACAGACAGACAGACAGACAGACAGACAGGACAGACAGGACAGACAGACAGACAGGACAGACAGACAGGACAGACAGGACAGACAGACAGGACAGACAGGACAGACAGACAGGACAGACAGACAGACAGACAGACAGACAGACAGACAGACAGACAGACAGACAGGACAGACAGACAGACAGACAGGACAGACAGACAGGACAGACAGACAGACAGACAGACAGACAGACAGACAGACAGACAGGACAGACAGACAGGACAGACAGGACAGACAGACAGACAGACAGACAGGACAGACAGACAGACAGACAGACAGGACAGACAGACAGACAGACAGACAGACAGACAGACAGGACAGACAGACAGACAGACAGACAGACAGACAGGACAGACAGACAGGACAGACAGACAGACAGGACAGACAGACAGGACAGACAGACAGGACAGACAGGACAGACAGACAGACAGGACAGACAGACAGGACAGACAGACAGGACAGACAGACAGGACAGACAGACAGGACAGACAGACAGGACAGACAGACAGACAGGACAGACAGACAGACAGACAGACAGACAGGACAGACAGGACAGACAGGACAGACAGACAGACAGACAGACAGACAGACAGACAGACAGACAGGACAGACAGACAGACAGACAGACAGACAGACAGACAGACAGGACAGACAGACAGGACAGACAGACAGGACAGACAGACAGGACAGACAGGACAGACAGGACAGACAGACAGACAGGACAGACAGGACAGACAGACAGGACAGACAGACAGACAGACAGACAGGACAGACAGACAGGACAGACAGACAGACAGGACAGACAGACAGACAGGACAGACAGACAGACAGACAGACAGACAGACAGGACAGACAGGACAGACAGACAGACAGACAGACAGGACAGACAGACAGGACAGACAGACAGGACAGACAGACAGACAGACAGGACAGACAGACAGACAGACAGACAGACAGGACAGACAGACAGACAGACAGACAGACAGACAGACAGGACAGACAGACAGGACAGACAGACAGACAGACAGACAGGACAGACAGACAGACAGACAGGACAGACAGGACAGACAGGACAGACAGACAGACAGACAGACAGGACAGACAGACAGACAGACAGACAGGACAGACAGGACAGACAGGACAGACAGACAGACAGACAGACAGACAGACAGACAGACAGACAGACAGACAGACAGGACAGACAGACAGGACAGACAGGACAGACAGACAGACAGGACAGACAGGACAGACAGACAGGACAGACAGACAGGACAGACAGACAGGACAGACAGACAGGACAGACAGGACAGACAGACAGACAGACAGGACAGACAGACAGGACAGACAGACAGACAGACAGACAGGACAGACAGACAGGACAGACAGACAGGACAGACAGACAGACAGACAGACAGGACAGACAGACAGGACAGACAGGACAGACAGACAGGACAGACAGACAGACAGGACAGACAGGACAGACAGACAGACAGACAGACAGGACAGACAGACAGGACAGACAGACAGGACAGACAGACAGGACAGACAGACAGACAGGACAGACAGACAGGACAGACAGACAGGACAGACAGACAGACAGGACAGACAGACAGACAGACAGACAGGACAGACAGACAGGACAGACAGACAGACAGACAGACAGACAGACAGACAGACAGACAGACAGACAGACAGACAGGACAGACAGAGACAGACAGACAGACAGAGACAGACAGGACAGACAGACAGGACAGACAGACAGACAGACAGACAGACAGACAGACAGACAGACAGACAGACAGACAGACAGACAGGACAGACAGGACAGACAGACAGGACAGACAGACAGACAGACAGACAGACAGACAGACAGGACAGACAGGACAGACAGGACAGACAGACAGACAGGACAGACAGACAGACAGGACAGACAGGACAGACAGACAGACAGAGACAGACAGACAGGACAGACAGGACAGACAGACAGGACAGACAGACAGGACAGACAGACAGACAGACAGACAGACAGGACAGACAGACAGAGACAGACAGGACAGACAGACAGACAGACAGACAGACAGACAGACAGACAGACAGACAGGACAGACAGGACAGACAGACAGACAGGACAGACAGGACAGACAGGACAGACAGACAGACAGACAGACAGACAGACAGACAGACAGGACAGACAGACAGGACAGACAGACAGACAGACAGACAGACAGACAGACAGACAGACAGACAGACAGACAGGACAGACAGGACAGACAGGACAGACAGACAGACAGGACAGACAGACAGACAGACAGACAGACAGACAGGACAGACAGACAGACAGACAGGACAGACAGACAGGACAGACAGACAGGACAGACAGACAGACAGGACAGACAGACAGACAGGACAGACAGGACAGACAGACAGACAGACAGACAGACAGACAGACAGACAGACAGACAGACAGGACAGACAGGACAGACAGACAGGACAGACAGACAGACAGACAGACAGACAGGACAGACAGACAGACAGACAGACAGGACAGACAGACAGGACAGACAGACAGGACAGACAGACAGGACAGACAGACAGACAGGACAGACAGACAGACAGACAGACAGGACAGACAGACAGGACAGACAGACAGACAGGACAGACAGACAGACAGACAGACAGGACAGACAGACAGGACAGACAGACAGGACAGACAGACAGACAGGACAGACAGACAGACAGGACAGACAGGACAGACAGACAGACAGACAGACAGACAGACAGACAGACAGACAGACAGACAGACAGACAGACAGGACAGACAGACAGGACAGACAGACAGACAGACAGACAGACAGACAGACAGACAGACAGACAGACAGACAGACAGACAGACAGACAGACAGGACAGACAGGACAGACAGACAGGACAGACAGGACAGACAGACAGGACAGACAGACAGGACAGACAGACAGGACAGACAGACAGACAGACAGACAGGACAGACAGACAGGACAGACAGACAGACAGGACAGACAGACAGGACAGACAGACAGGACAGACAGACAGACAGGACAGACAGACAGGACAGACAGACAGGACAGACAGACAGGACAGACAGACAGGACAGACAGACAGACAGACAGACAGACAGACAGACAGGACAGACAGACAGGACAGACAGGACAGACAGACAGACAGGACAGACAGACAGGACAGACAGGACAGACAGACAGACAGACAGACAGGACAGACAGACAGGACAGACAGACAGGACAGACAGGACAGACAGAGGACAGACAGACAGACAGACAGACAGGACAGACAGGACAGACAGACAGGACAGACAGACAGACAGACAGACAGACAGGACAGACAGACAGACAGACAGACAGACAGACAGGACAGACAGACAGACAGACAGGACAGACAGACAGACAGACAGGACAGACAGACAGGACAGACAGACAGACAGACAGACAGACAGACAGACAGGACAGACAGACAGGACAGACAGGACAGACAGACAGACAGACAGACAGACAGACAGACAGACAGACAGACAGGACAGACAGACAGACAGACAGACAGACAGACAGGACAGACAGGACAGACAGACAGGACAGACAGACAGGACAGACAGACAGACAGACAGGACAGACAGACAGGACAGACAGGACAGACAGGACAGACAGACAGGACAGACAGGACAGACAGACAGACAGGACAGACAGACAGACAGACAGGACAGACAGACAGACAGACAGGACAGACAGGACAGACAGACAGACAGACAGACAGACAGACAGACAGACAGACAGACAGACAGACAGGACAGACAGACAGGACAGACAGACAGACAGACAGACAGACAGGACAGACAGACAGGACAGACAGGACAGACAGACAGACAGGACAGACAGACAGACAGACAGGACAGACAGACAGACAGACAGACAGACAGACAGACAGACAGACAGGACAGACAGACAGACAGACAGACAGACAGACAGAGACAGACAGACAGGACAGACAGGACAGACAGACAGACAGACAGACAGGACAGACAGACAGACAGACAGGACAGACAGGACAGACAGAGACAGACAGACAGACAGAGACAGACAGACAGGACAGACAGACAGACAGGACAGACAGACAGGACAGACAGACAGACAGACAGACAGACAGGACAGACAGACAGACAGACAGGACAGACAGACAGAGACAGGACAGACAGAGACAGACAGGACAGACAGACAGGACAGACAGACAGGACAGACAGACCAGACAGACAGGACAGACAGACAGGACAGACAGACAGACAGGACAGACAGACAGACAGACAGGACAGACAGACAGACAGACAGACAGACAGGACAGACAGGACAGACAGACAGACAGGACAGACAGACAGACAGACAGACAGACAGACAGACAGACAGACAGACAGACAGACAGACAGACAGGACAGACAGACAGGACAGACAGACAGACAGACAGACAGACAGACAGGACAGACAGACAGGACAGACAGACAGGACAGACAGGACAGACAGACAGGACAGACAGACAGGACAGACAGGACAGACAGACAGACAGACAGACAGGACAGACAGACAGGACAGACAGACAGGACAGACAGACAGGACAGACAGACAGGACAGACAGACAGGACAGACAGACAGGACAGACAGACAGGACAGACAGGACAGACAGACAGACAGGACAGACAGACAGGACAGACAGACAGGACAGACAGACAGGACAGACAGACAGGACAGACAGACAGACAGACAGGACAGACAGACAGACAGACAGGACAGACAGACAGACAGGACAGACAGACAGACAGACAGGACAGACAGGACAGACAGACAGGACAGACAGACAGACAGACAGACAGACAGACAGGACAGACAGACAGGACAGACAGACAGACAGACAGACAGGACAGACAGACAGACAGACAGACAGGACAGACAGACAGGACAGACAGACAGACAGACAGACAGGACAGACAGACAGGACAGACAGACAGACAGACAGACAGGACAGACAGGACAGACAGGACAGACAGACAGACAGACAGACAGACAGGACAGACAGACAGACAGACAGACAGACAGGACAGACAGACAGACAGACAGACAGACAGGACAGACAGACAGACAGGACAGACAGGACAGACAGACAGACAGACAGACAGACAGACAGACAGGACAGACAGACAGACAGACAGACAGGACAGACAGACAGACAGACAGGACAGACAGACAGGACAGACAGACAGACAGGACAGACAGACAGGACAGAC
The DNA here is from genome assembly GCA_963921515.1 of Calotriton arnoldi. Lineage (NCBI taxonomy): Eukaryota > Metazoa > Chordata > Amphibia > Caudata > Salamandridae > Calotriton > Calotriton arnoldi. The sequence goes on from CAWUFW010005647.1 coordinate 695,516, forward strand.
AGACAGACAGACAGACAGGACAGACAGACAGACAGGACAGACAGACAGACAGGACAGACAGGACAGACAGAGACAGGACAGACAGACAGACAGGACAGACAGGACAGACAGACAGACAGGACAGACAGGACAGACAGACAGACAGAGACAGACAGACAGACAGACAGACAGGCAGACAGACAGGCAGACAGACAGACAAGACAGACAGACAGACAGGACAGACAGACAGACAGGACAGACAGGACAGACAGGACAGACAGGACAGACAGACAGGACAGACAGACAGACAGACAGGACAGACAGACAGGACAGACAGACAGACAGGACAGACAGACAGACAGGACAGACAGGACAGACAGACAGACAGACAGACAGACAGACAGACAGACAGACAGACAGACAGACAGACAGGACAGACAGGACAGACAGACAGACAGACAGACAGACAGACAGACAGACAGGACAGACAGACAGACAGGACAGACAGGACAGACAGACAGACAGACAGACAGACAGACAGACAGACAGAGACAGACAGAGACAGACAGACAGACAGACAGGACAGACAGACAGGACAGACAGACAGGACAGACAGACAGGACAGACAGACAGGACAGACAGACAGGACAGACAGACAGACAGACAGACAGGACAGACAGACAGACAGGACAGACAGACAGACAGACAGACAGACAGACAGACAGACAGACAGACAGACAGACGGACAGGACAGACAGACAGACAGACAGACAGGACAGACAGACAGGACAGACAGGACAGACAGACAGACAGACAGACAGACAGACAGACAGACAGACAGACAGGACAGACAGACAGGACAGACAGGACAGACAGACAGACAGACAGACAGACAGACAGGACAGACAGACAGGACAGACAGACAGACAGGACAGACAGGACAGACAGACAGACAGACACAGACAGACAGACAGACAGACAGACAGACAGGACAGACAGACAGACAGGACAGACAGACAGGACAGACAGACAGGACAGACAGACAGGACAGACAGGAGGACAGACAGACAGGACAGACAGACAGACAGACAGACAGACAGACAGACAGACAGACAGACAGGACAGACAGACAGACAGACAGACAGACAGACAGACAGACAGGACAGACAGACAGACAGACAGACAGACAGACAGACAGACAGACAGACAGACAGGACAGACAGACAGGACAGACAGGACAGACAGACAGACAGACAGGACAGACAGACAGGACAGACAGACAGGACAGACAGACAGACAGACAGACAGACAGACAGACAGGACAGACAGACAGACAGACAGACAGACAGACAGACAGACAGACAGACAGACAGGACAGACAGACAGACAGGACAGACAGACAGACAGACAGGACAGACAGACAGACAGACAGACAGACAGACAGGACAGACAGACAGACAGGACAGACAGACAGGACAGACAGACAGACAGGACAGACAGGACAGACAGACAGGACAGACAGACAGACAGACAGGACAGACAGACAGGACAGACAGACAGGACAGACAGACAGGACAGACAGACAGGACAGACAGACAGACAGGACAGACAGGACAGACAGACAGACAGACAGACAGACAGACAGACAGACAGGACAGACAGGACAGACAGACAGGACAGACAGACAGACAGACAGACAGACAGACAGACAGACAGACAGACAGACAGACAGACAGACAGGACAGACAGACAGACAGACAGACAGACAGACAGGACAGACAGACAGGACAGACAGACAGGACAGACAGACAGACAGACAGACAGACAGACAGGACAGACAGACAGACAGGACAGACAGACAGGACAGACAGACAGACAGACAGACAGACAGACAGGACAGACAGACAGGACAGACAGACAGACAGACAGACAGACAGACAGACAGACAGACAGGACAGACAGACAGACAGACAGACAGACAGGACAGACAGACAGACAGGACAGACAGACAGGACAGACAGGACAGACAGACAGACAGGACAGACAGACAGACAGACAGGACAGACAGGACAGACAGACAGGACAGACAGACAGACAGACAGACAGGACAGACAGGACAGACAGACAGGACAGACAGACAGACAGACAGACAGACAGACAGGACAGACAGACAGGACAGACAGACAGACAGGACAGACAGACAGACAGACAGGACAGACAGGACAGACAGACAGACAGGACAGAGACAGACAGACAGGACAGACAGACAGGACAGACAGACAGGACAGACAGACAGACAGGACAGACAGACAGACAGGACAGACAGACAGGACAGACAGACAGAGACAGACAGACAGACAGACAGACAGACAGACAGACAGACAGGACAGACAGACAGACAGGACAGACAGACAGACAGGACAGACAGACAGACAGACAGACAGGACAGACAGACAGACAGACAGACAGGACAGACAGACAGACAGACAGACAGACAGGACAGACAGACAGACAGACAGACAGACAGGACAGACAGACAGGACAGACAGACAGACAGACAGACAGACAGACAGACAGACAGGACAGACAGACAGACAGACAGACAGGACAGACAGACAGGACAGACAGACAGGACAGACAGACAGGACAGACAGACAGACAGACAGACAGGACAGACAGACAGACAGGACAGACAGACAGGACAGACAGACAGACAGGACAGACAGGACAGACAGACAGACAGGACAGACAGACAGACAGACAGACAGACAGACAGACAGACAGACAGACAGACAGACAGACAGACAGACAGACAGACAGACAGACAGACAGACAGACAGACAGACAGGACAGACAGACAGACAGACAGACAGACAGACAGACAGACAGACAGACAGGACAGACAGACAGACAGGACAGACAGACAGACAGACAGACAGACAGACAGACAGACAGACAGACAGACAGGACAGACAGACAGGACAGACAGGACAGACAGACAGGACAGACAGACAGACAGAGACAGACAGGACAGACAGACAGGACAGACAGACAGACAGACAGACAGAGACAGACAGGACAGACAGGACAGACAGACAGACAGGACAGACAGACAGGACAGACAGACAGACAGACAGACAGGACAGACAGACAGGACAGACAGACAGAGACAGACAGACAGGACAGACAGACAGGACAGACAGACAGACAGGACAGACAGACAGACAGGACAGACAGACAGGACAGACAGACAGACAGACAGACAGACAGAGACAGACAGACAGGACAGACAGAGACAGACAGACAGACAGACAGACAGGACAGACAGACAGACAGACAGACAGACAGACAGACAGGACAGACAGACAGGACAGACAGACAGAGACAGACAGACAGACAGACAGACAGAGACAGACAGACAGACAGACAGGACAGACAGACAGAGACAGACAGACAGGACAGACAGACAGGACAGACAGACAGGACAGACAGACAGGACAGACAGGACAGACAGACAGGACAGACAGACAGGACAGACAGACAGACAGACAGACAGACAGGACAGACAGACAGACAGGACAGACAGACAGACAGGACAGACAGACAGACAGACAGACAGGACAGACAGACAGACAGGCAGCAGACAGACAGACAGGACAGACAGACAGGACAGACAGACAGGACAGACAGACAGGACAGACAGACAGACAGGACAGACAGGACAGACAGACAGACAGGACAGACAGGACAGACAGGACAGACAGACAGACAGACAGACAGGACAGACAGGACAGACAGACAGACAGACAGACAGACAGACAGACAGACAGACAGACAGACAGGACAGACAGACAGACAGGACAGACAGACAGACAGGACAGACAGACAGACAGGACAGACAGACAGACAGACAGACAGACAGACAGACAGACAGACAGACAGACAGGACAGACAGACAGGACAGACAGACAGACAGGACAGACAGACAGGACAGACAGACAGGACAGACAGGACAGACAGGACAGACAGACAGACAGACAGACAGACAGACAGGACAGACAGACAGACAGACAGACAGACAGACAGGACAGACAGACAGGACAGACAGAGACAGACAGGACAGACAGACAGACAGACAGACAGACAGGACAGACAGAGACAGACAGACAGACAGACAGGACAGACAGGACAGACAGGACAGACAGACAGACAGACAGACAGGACAGACAGACAGGACAGACAGACAGGACAGACAGACAGACAGACAGACAGACAGACAGGACAGACAGAGACAGACAGGACAGACAGACAGGACAGACAGACAGGACAGACAGACAGACAGGACAGACAGACAGAGACAGACAGACAGACAGACAGGACAGACAGAGACAGACAGACAGACAGGACAGACAGACAGGACAGACAGAGACAGACAGACAGACAGACAGACAGACAGACAGACAGACAGACAGGACAGACAGACAGGACAGACAGACAGACAGAGAC